>OY987217.1:23004716-23135442 GCA_963920805.1 Primula vulgaris | reverse complement strand
TGGGAAAAAAAATCCTTCCTGGCAAAAAATCGTGTCTACAATAATATGAACAGCATTATAAACTCAAAAATAACAATAAAGAAGAGACGCGTATATAAATGGACACGTACAGTGTTCTAAAACGCCCAACGCTGTTCTAGGTGAAAAAAGGCTACCTAATCACAACTTAGAATCTAAGTGTCTTATCTTCGCCTAATGCCTAATCAAGGGTTAACAGTTAACACTCAGGCCCCTAATCACTGCTACTGTGTATAACACAACAAACTGGAAAATAGCAATATATAAGAGACCGATACACAAACAGATAAGCAAGAGTTCCAAAAGGCGCAAGGTTGCTCTAGAAGAAAGAAGACTGCCTTACACCTATTCCCACCTAAACACGGGTTAACATCTAGGCACCTAATCTCCGCCTAATGCCTGAATTCCGCCTAATCACCGTCTAACAGTTAGGCGCCTAATCACCCCTTCTGTGTTTATACCACAAACCGAAAAGCAACAATAATCATTTACTAAGATTCTTTTATTGGACCTTTCCCATCCGGACAGAAAGGCCACTTTGGCATCAACTTTATTTTTAGCAGTTTAAGCTTTTTTCTTAAGAAGCAAGCGGTTTAGACTTTTAGTTTACAAATGAGCTAAAAAGCAAGAAAGCAAAAACTAGGATTTTGTACCTTTTCCTAGCTTTGTCCTCAATCCTCACCTTTTTGGAATATGTACACATAATTTTCTCGTCTTACCATAACATCGGCGGTGGATCAAATAATTATTCAGAAACGCGGAAAATTAAAAAGCCAATTCGAAAAGCAATCCTAATAAAAGCTACTTTTATTAACCCGTTGCCAAATTCGCCACCGCGGCTTTATTAAAGCTGGTGCTTTTTGGTCACTGCTGCTACTAAGCATCTTATTGGCCACAAAAGCTGATACCAAACATGCCCAAAATTCGGTCTCTGCTACTGTGTAAACAACACGTGATAAATACATACACACACTGTTCTACTACAAAGCTAAAACTAATCGAGTTTTAGAATCTGGTGCTGATTCGGAATAACCTCCATCTCACTTAACTCTGAGCTCAACTTGATTATCACACGATTCATAAATCATTTACCTAAGCTACTTCCATTAAATAAATTCCCCTCCCTGACAGAAAATCGTGTCTCCAAAATGAGAGATAGACACATACATATATCCAAAATGAGAGATAGACACATACATATATACATACATATACAAGGCGGTCCGGCGCCTTTTTACACCTGAGCCGTACAATTTTTCAGGCATTCTTTTAACTATATCTGAGAAATTCATATCATGCGTAAAAAAACAGAAAAATTACGAAATCCAAACCATACTGTAATAAAGCAAAATATTTTCTTTTACATTACCCAACAAAAAAAGTCTAAGTGGTGACGAGAATAGTGACGGGTTTTTTTGTGATGAGCTGGCGATAGTTTTGTGACAGGTTATCTAATTAGTGGCAGCACACCTTTTGACTCTCACTAAATCAACAATATTTTGCAGTGATATTAGAAAACGACTTGGCTATGGAAAAAAAAAAACTTTTTGCGCCTGTGCTATCTGACTCACTTGTCTTATACCAAAACCGGCCCTGTACATAGATACATACAGTATTCTAAATGGCGCCTGATCACCGCCCAAATATAGATACACATACAGTGTTCTAAAAAGGGCCTAATCGCCGCCTAAAACTAAAACGGCTGATCACCACCTAACACAACAAACTCAAAAGTAACGAAATATAATAAATAGACAATTAGATACATAGATATATTAGAATAAATGAGAGATAGATACATACAAATATAGCTACATACATACATAGATACATACAGTGTTCGTAAAAGCGCCAAATCACCGCATAACACAACAAACTCGTAACTAAACATACATATATAGATACAGTGTTCTAGCCTATGTGTTCTAACAATAAAAGAGCGATAGATACATATAGTTTTCTAAAATGTGTGCGCCTAATCACACAACAAACTTGAAAGTAACAAAACATAACAAATAAACAGATATATAGATACATATGAAAGTATAATTATACCTTGAGGTTAATAAAGTCGACGTTGAGAGCGAGATCAGATAAATGAATAGTGCCCTTGCTGAGCTGGACATCGAGGTGATCGAGGTCGATATCGCCTAATATCAACTGACCTAACTTTTTTTTCAATAAAAACTTGCAAACCCTCTTCACTGCCCACCGTGAAAACATCGCCTCCGCCGATTTCGCTATGTTCCATGGAAACATCCCCTCTATATATTTCTCTCTCTCTATATATATATATATATGTATGTATTTGTTTATTTATTCGATTTTGTTTGGGTTAGGGTTTTGTGATTATGAGAAAAAACCCAATTAATTGAAGTCTCATGAGAGAGGAGAGAGAGAGAGAGAGAGAGAATTGGGTTTTAAAAAGAAGAGATGACTTGTTAAAACAGGAGGAGTTTTGTTTTGTTTGGGATTTTTAAAATCAAATGAAAACTAGTACTACTATTATATTTATATTTTTCATTTTATTCTCTCGCCAAAGTGATTAAGTAAACAACCCATCCGAATACTTAAATATGTAAAATTACAAAAATATATTTATTTCTTATCCTTTTTTTTTTAAATCAATGTTTTTTTTCTTAAAGTGTTTATTAAAAAAAAAACTGTAAAATTTGACTTTTTTTATATTTTTTGAGTATTTACTGTTTATTTTGGTAATTTATAAGGTAATAATATTAATAATTACCCAAACAATGTAAAAACTCAAATTTTACATATTTTTTTGAATAAACACTTTAGAAATAAAATAACACGAAAAAAAAAATATATACAAATACATATGAAAAAAACAATAATACTACCAAAATAATATCATATAAACATGACCAAATATCATCCATAATAGTTGTGTTAATTTTAACAATATTAACTTTACATCATCATTTAATTGCATGTTAAATGACACATGTGTAACTTAAATTTAACATTTACATTAGTGTATTAACTTAACAAAGTTATCTAATTTTAATTAAAATTAATTATTAATTGAAATCTCATTAATTAGTCATTTTGTAAATCCCACTAAAATAGAAACTAAAATATTAATAGTTGAAATAGACTACACGTTCAAATTAATGATATTTTACCACATCATCAATTAAGAGTATATCCAATAGTGTTGTTATCTCTATTATTAACTAAAAATAGTTAGCTAACAATACATTTTTTTATCTCAATTAGTTGCGTTAAAATATGTGTTATTTTCATAGATGTTAAAAAAGTTGTTAAAGTTAACAATTTTTTTAATGTTTGTAACTAGTGACATGACAAACAAGCCCACAAGTAACATTATTATCTCCTATAAATTCTCCCCATAAGAATAGTGACAATTAAAATAAAAGAGAAATTGTTAATTAAAAATTGATAACATTGTTAACGTGAAACTAATGTGGTTATTAAATTTAAGATGCATACGTGTCATTTAACATCTTTTTAAACGATGATGTGTCACTATTTAACATTAAAAAGTTAACAAAACTATTGTGGATGCTCTAACAACATTAAAAACATTGTTATCTTTAAAAAAAAATTAACATCTATGAATATAACACATGATTTAACATAACTAAGAACATCTTCAATAGTGTTGTTATCTCTACTGTTAACTAAAATAGTTAGCTAACAATGCATTTTTTTATCTCAATTAGTTACGTTAAAGCATGTGTTATCTTTATAGATGTTAAAAAAGTTGTTAAAGTTAACATTGTTTTTAATGTTTGTAACTAAATATATCCCACAATTAACATTATTATCTCCAATAAATTCTCCACATAAGAATAGTGACCAGTAAAATAAAAGATAAATTGTTAATTAAAATTGATAACATTGTTAACTTGAAACTAGTGTACTTATTAAATTTAAGATGCATGTGTCATTTAACATCTTTTTAAACGATGATGTGTCACTATTTAACATTAAAAAGTTAACAAAACTATTATAGATGCCCTAATAGAGACAAAAAAATTGTATTTTTAGCTAATTATTTTAGTTAACAATAGAGATAACAACACTATTGCGGATGGTCTAATAAAATTATGTTGGATATGAGTTTCAATAAAATAATGTGAATCGGGGTTTCAGAGGAGGATATGCAAGCACATAGGTTCTCTTACATATTTATTATAATTTAAATAAAAACTTGATTTTTATTTTTTTTATTTTGCATGACTAGTTTATAGTTATATAATTCTTTCAGCTTCTTATTCATTTGCTTATTTTCATCCTATATTAGTATTTATCTTATTTTTTTAATATAAATACTAGAGGTGGGTAAAAAATCCGCAAACCCAACCCGTGCGGATTGGGACGGGTTAAGTGTAAAAAATATTAATCCGCCCCACCCAAATCCGTTACATATTTAATTTGCGGGTTGGATTAGAGTTGGTGTTTATAAACCGCTGGTTAGTTCGTCCCAATCCGTTTCAACCCATAATATAATATATAAATATCAATATATACATTATGTATATTTCAATATACTAACCTCCCACTCTTATTTTATTTTACTTTTGTTACGATTTTCGTTCGTGAATGTTATAAATGTATTTTGATTGGTTTTAGTTTGTATTTCTCTTTGAAATATTCAATTTATTTTAAAATTTATGTTGATTATGCAAACTATGAAAAATATAGTATCAAAATACAAATTTAAGAATTAAACCAAACCCAACCCGTCCTAACCCACAATTTATTTTGTGGTTTGGGTTGGGTTGAAGTTTTTATTGTAACAGATTGAGTTGTGTTGGATTGAGATTTAAATTTTACCAACCCATATCAATACGCCCCGTGATTTTTTTTACGAGTTGGGTTAGGGTTGAGTTCAATACGTACCAATCTGTCTCGTACCCATCCCTAATAAATAAATGTGAGTGAAAAGTGAAAAATTATATAAGAGAGAAAATATAAGTAAACAATTTAGTTTCTCAAAATTTGGTTTTTTAAAATTTGAAGAAAGAAATAAGAAAAACATTGTGAAAGAAAATTAAATATTTTTTGGTGAAGTTTACCAAGATTTGAGTAAAACTATAGTCTTAGCAACCTAAAAATGCTTGATGTTAGTTTGATATTTTAAAATAAAAAAGAATACTATGAAAAGAACTTACAATTAGACCCCGTAAGCTATTTATATTTTTCAATTTACTCTATCAATTATAAGATTTAACTTTATGTACCATAGTTCGATTTGGGAAATTGATTCAGTGTCGGCCCAATGTTTAACATCTTAGTTCGGATAAAAAATATTTACTATTACATTTTTATTGGACAAAAAAATACAATTTTTCATAAAGTTTTTATCAAAATTATTATTTTCGGTCCCTCACCCCAGTCGGCGGCTCCTTTTGGCGGACACAAGGGCTGACTCTGAATTAATCTTAGGTTCTTTGCGTTTGTCAAGGTAAATATTCATGCTTACTGTGAGAAGAATTTACAAGTGCAAATTTAACTCAAATTAATCTTACTGGCAAAACGAGAGTATTTTTTTTAACAAACACACATTGTAAGTCCACCTATTTTTTCCTCCAACTAAAGATCAAAACAAATATAATAATAAATAATTATCTAAAATTAATGGGCTTAATGTCACTGTAGATAAAGCATGGGGTTCTTGAACTTTACAAGGTTATTTTTTTCTTGAAACATTTACAAGGTTATCTGTTTAACCACATTAATCGTTTAAGAGATAATTGTCGATAGCTCCAGAAAACTTGACTTATTTAAGTTCAAGTATGAGGACCAAACTTATTTAAGTTCTACTCCGGCCTAATTAAAAAACTCACCCAATAAATAAACCCAAAAATTCAAAAAAAAAACTTCAAAAACTTCAAAAAAAAGTCAAAAAAATAAAAATAATAAAAAAACAATTAAAAAAATGTAATTTTTATTAATAAAATCCTAAAAAAATTAAAATACAATTCAAAAAATCTTCTGTATCCACTTTATTGATTTTGTGTATGCACTTTTTCTGAATGTGTATGCATTTTTTAGTATTATATATGCACTTTGCGCAATTTAATATGCAATTTATGGATTATGTATACATTTTGTAGATGTTTATGTATTTTTTTAGATGTGTATGCAATTTTTATGAATGTGCAGGCAATTTTTTTTAAATATGTATACAAAATTCTCGATATGTATACACTTTACTCGATTTTATATGCATTTTTCTCGATTGTGTATGCACTTTATAGATTGTGTATATACTTTTATTGATTGTGTATGCATTTTTTTTATTGTGTATGCAAATTTCTGGATTGTCTATACACTTTTCGGTATTATGCATGCATTTTCCGTATGGTGTATGCACTTTTCTGAATTATGTATGCATTTTTTTATCGATTGTGTATGCACTTTTCTGTTTGTGTATGAACTTTTCTGAATTATTTTTTAGAAGTTTTAAATTTTTTATGTTTTTTTTATGTTTTATCTATTTATATTTTCATTTATTTTTATATTTTGGACTTGAACTTAAATAAATTCTATTTTTTGGACCTGGGCTTAATAAAAGATCAAAAAGTGGACTAGACAAAAAATTGCCAATCATTTATTAAACATCTAAGAAAGAACAATATTCGGTTACTTGCAACTTTACTAAAATTTCAACTTAATTATTAGTATTTTTATTTTAGTCTTAATTTTGAGTTAGAAGCCCACAATCGAAGTTATGTTATATTTGATGTACCGACTAGGTAACACGTAACAGGACGGACCCTAGGAGAGGGTGGTCTTATAATTCTTAGTTACCAAAGAGATGTAATTTTGAAATATATAATTTTTGTTGTAAGATTATTGGACTCTTGAGCTTTTACTTATTGGGCGCAGGTGGGCTTGTAACCCTACCCCTCCATCTATATAAAGAGGGCTAGGGTCTTGTATTTAATCATTCATTCACATATACATTCTGATTAATAAAGACTCTGTTGTTGTCTCTCTCTATATTCTCTCTCTATATCTATATACATATATATGTGAGCTAATATGTTACACAACACGTTATCAGCACTGTTCTCGGAGATCGAAGTACGGATTCTGGATTCAATAAACCTTGAGGTTTATCCGGATTTTTAGGATTTTGCTATATCGACCTTCACCAACATACCGTGCGTAAGTTATCCGGATATAATTTTTTTTAACTGTACAACTATTACATGTTAACGGTTGATAAAAGTATATTGCTATGACACACGTTTGCATGCTTGTATTAATTATATGTTAACATAGGTATAGGATTATGGGTATGCATGATATATATATATATATATGGACATGTAGTAAGAATATACATCAATAATGAATTGTCACGGAAGTATAAAGCTGTAGTCAGAATGTACACGGCATGTCTATACCACTAAACTTCTAACATTTTTTTTTGGAATAAAACTGTAAAAAGAATAAAGCATGGTACTGAGTATTACATACATACATAATAAATTACAGGTTCTTAAACTATTAATGATGTAATTGTAAAACATGTATTAATCTGTCGGATTAAATCTGTAACAAACTGAAACGTATGTACTGATTTGTAATTCTCTGAAAGCTGTAAACTATTCTGTAAATTACTCAAGGACTAAACTGAAACTTATCTGAATTTCTGGACTGTATATGTAATAATGCTGTAAATAGATATATAGTTTGCTGTAATTACACGCATGGTCCTGTAGTATAATACTTATACGAAAACAGTACATATGGTTGATAAAGATACAATATTTGGTGAATATACACACACATGCATATAAATTTTTTTTATTAAAAGGCAAGCGAATAAAAATTACATGTTAATTGAATTAAATTAATTTGATTTGATATGTTAGAATCTTCATGGATTGATTGATAATCTTAAATTGATTTGATTTGATATGTTAGAATCTTTATGGATAGATTGATAATCTTAAATAGATTTGATTTAATATATTAGAATCTTTATAGATTGATTGATAATCTTAAATTGATTTGTTTATAACACCAAATCTACTGCATGATTAGATAGATTCTAAAATATATTTACTGCCTGTTTATATATGTGTGGTTAATCTAGATAGATATTCTCTATGCTATTAATATTATTGCCATATATAAAATGCGAAAATCGTATATTTTCACATTTAAGTTGGAAAAATTATGAACCTTCCCGAACTAGGCTCACCTATTTGGATACGATGTCTAGGAAAGATATAGGCGGAAGTCGATATCCTAATGAGGTCGGGTTTTAAGTGGCATTCGTGCCCTCCATCCTCACCGTCTTTCCTGGTCGTGTTCAATTAGAGCTACCGAAAGGGGTTGACTAAATAATAATTTCCCCGAATGTGTTTATATAGTGATGTATGTTTCGCCGAATTGGTGTTTTCAGTATCGACCCGTCGTTCGATCAATGAAAACCAATTCACATGAGAAGCAAAACTAATGTTTTCGAACCTGTCGTTTCGAAAAAAAGTTTGTGCTTTGTGCAAATCATAAACATATAAACCAGTCGTTTTATATGAAAAATAATCCAGAACTCCCAACACATGTTGGATGCCATCTATGATGAGAAAAATCGCAAAACATACTTGCGAAATGACTGTTTAGATGTTGATGTTATCCGTCACCACATGTTAGTCACCCTGATGTGTGAAAATGTGATGCCCAAATTTTTTTTGGATGCCATCTTTGATGAGTAAAACACGAGTTTGTTGTTACCCTCGAGATGAATGCTAAGACGTTGATTTTATTCCGCCGCCACATTTGAGACGTGATGACGTCTATGGTGAACAAATGTCTGAAATTGACATATTGGAGCAATCCTTCACCAAAAATACTAGCTTGGAAATTGTATGCCATAAGCAGTATCGTGAATTTATATTCACCATGTTCCTTTATCGCCATCTGTTATTGGATAAGAAAATTACCCCGATGAGTAGTTTTAATCCTATTGGGTCAATGGCAAATTGTTTGCCTGATATTAATGCTCTTCGTGTACACTTTTTTTTCCACGAATCGAGAACCGAGACAAGTGTTATTTGTCTCGAACTGTCGCGATCCCGATGAATCGCTTAGCCAAGCGAGATTTTTAGACAATCGTCAAAATCGAAAACCTGTGGCTCCAAGACAGTCATTGAAAAGAACAATATGGCCCTTGTCACAAAACAAGAGATAATGCTCAAGGAGCCAACTCTATGCTATAAAGACAAAGGTCATGCACGGTTTCTCCTTAAATAGTTCACAACTATTATAAAGGTGAAAAAACCGATGCTAATGTGGTTAAATCTAACTGAAAGGAAACTCTTGAGACCCCCGATTTTGTGGCTCAAATGAGTTTGATACCTTTCTTTATAGATTTTGATAAATCATTGAGCCATTTTTTTGCTTATCTGGATTATGTTTTTCCATTTGGATTATGATTTTTCCATTTGGACATACTTTTGGATTATGGTTTTCCTGTTTACGAAATTTCTCGAAATAATTTAAAGTATTTTGAGCAAATTCCTTTGACAAATGTGACCAAAATTTAAATTATGAAATTTTAGGCAATACTTGTGGGTTAGTTGATTTTTTTTGAAAATAGTGGGTAACCGTGTACCACATAATTTCACCAACTACTTGCCTAAAAGAGTCCTTTGTGACAATGATTCTGGACTTGTCATTCCAAATCGAAATCTTTGGTAAAGCCAAATTGATTTGTCAAATATGAGGCGTTATACTCCTGTAGGTCCTGTCGTACCTTGTTGAGTTATAAAATATTCGAGAAAACCAGTGTTACCTGGTAATAGCCCATGAAAGAATTAAAATTTCTTTACATAGCCTCCATTCAATACGACCAAAAGCGTATTTTAGAGGAGTTGAAATGTCTTTCAAGTGGTTGCTACCACATTCTTTAAAGCATTTAAAGTTACCTTATCATTTCTCCTGTCGTCGAATGATAAATGATTTAGATGCTAAGACATGATTGTATGTACTATCATTCGCCTGTCGTCGATTGATAAAAACATTTTGACATTGTGGCATTGACCGGATGAGATATTCCCGGGTCAAAAGACGATGGTTGATTTATAATTGCATCGCATTTGGATTCTCTTTGAGGATATATTTCATGATTAATCCGAAATTAATGCCACTAATGCTCACTTTGAAAGACTAGTATGTGTAAAGATCACGAAATGAACTCGTAGAATTCTTGTAAAGAATTGAAGGAGTTATTGTGCACTTATCCAACCATAAGACGGACCATAAATATAAATGGTTATGGTTGATGCATCGACAATAAGGTCATATTTTATTATTGTCCACAAAAATGCAGCATTTCCCAAACTTTTAGCCCTATCATTAAGTTGATGGCCCATGATCCGGATTATCCTGAAAAGTCTAGTCGACTTGATAATTCCGAAGAGTAAAAATCGAAATTTCGATTTGAATTACTTGAGTTTGGAAATTGAAATTGAACATCCTGTCGATTATGTTCAGACCCAAATGGACTCACGGAAAGTTTGATGATGCGACTGCAAATGATTGCACGCATTTCTTGATCTTGCTCACCAAGATTTATATTTCCATGTGGGGTTATGCTATTTTGCTGCATTGGTCCGTCATGAGGCCCATATACACTCAAACACCATATGCGTACCAGCTGGTTACTGGTTATGAGCCAGAAGTCTCATATTAACGCGTGTTTAGAGTGATTAATTAATATTTTGATTGAGCCGCTATAGCGTTCAAAATATGGACCTCTGAAGGGGACATAAGTCGATTATGAATCCCATGCCTATCATTTGATAGAGTAACCTTGGCAAGCGATCTCTTTACCGCATGATATGCGAAAGTGACATCGCTAAGACTGTTCTCCCCGTCATTAGGGGGAGATTTGCACGTTACCGTTGATAAGGAACGACGTGAAGTAACGTGGCATAAACCACTCAGTCTTAGCATGATCCCCAAAACTGTACTTAGTGATAAGTAAGTGCATAGACTCCCTCAAGTCTAACTAAATGCCAGACGCATTTAATGACTTTATGAGATGTCATGAG
The DNA here is from genome assembly GCA_963920805.1 of Primula vulgaris. Lineage (NCBI taxonomy): Eukaryota > Viridiplantae > Streptophyta > Magnoliopsida > Ericales > Primulaceae > Primula > Primula vulgaris. The sequence continues at coordinate 23,124,361 of OY987217.1, read as the reverse complement.
ATTATTTATACCTGCTGCAAAATGCTTGCAAGGATAGACGTCCCTGTCGGACGCCGTGTTCCTGTCGTAACACGTTGCTTTGGCCGAACCCGCCAAGCAAAGGACGCTGCTGTCGGCCGTCAGTCTGTCGTCCTTCCCAAGATATGAGGAAGTTGACCAGTTCTTAATTCGTTCAGCCCCAGAGGTGGTGAACTGAAACTCGTTTGTCGCACGAGATTATAAAGAATCAAGGAGATGTGTGATTTCCTCCTCATCCTAAGAATCTCAAAATATCTGTCGATCATGATATCTTAGACGATATTGAAGCGAAACGAGACTGTCATTGATTACTTGTTCATATATTCGGTGACGACTGATAATATGAACAAATTATGACAGAGAACCTTGTACCGTTGCCCGAAGTCAACGTAGAATAGACTGGCCTAATGGAAACTTACAATCCAAGTAGACTCTTTAGCGTAAGTGTGTTCGGACCTGTAGCTCCAACACCACCAATGTTAAACGAGTTCGTTTATTTGGTTATTCGTAAGGAAAGGTTATGAGAATAATGAGATTGTAGAATGCTCGCCTAGTAGCGCAAGGCTTCTCTCACACCTTGGAATTGATTACGAGATGGTTGATTTCCTCGTAATGGACATTATAATAGTCCCCTACTTTACCAGTTTAGTAGTTTCCGAAAATTGAGTAATGCAGCATGTGATTGTGGTCACGATCTTATCTGTGTAGGGATTTAGACTAGAGATGTGGATAAAAGTCCCTGTGTGACTTCATAATGCTTGAATCAAGTAGTTCCTGACCACGGAACACGATCTCAATTGACTGAGACGTTCACTATATGGATTAATATAATCCGAGCGGATGTGGTATACCCGCCTAAGTGGGTACTTGATTAGCTTGGGATACTTGAACAAGTATTATGCCCTTGCGTGTTTTATTACGCGATCCATTTTTTTTGGATTTGCCTTCGAGATGAAGGATCTTGGGAAGACACATTTTGCCCTTGCGTGTTTTATTCCGATGCCGGTTACTTATCAGACCCGCATAAGTGATATTCCTAACATGGTCTGTCTTTGCCATTAGGAATAAGGCGATATCTTGGAGGTCTTGGAATGACTCCAAACGAATCACTCTGATCTACTCGTGCTCTATGAGACGACTAGAGAGTGTATATGGCTTCGAGCTCGTATTAGCCATATTTGAATTACATATGCTCTGTCTCACGATTCAGATAAAACACTTGTCATAGAAGACAACTTGTTGTTATCAATCAAGAGAGACATGACTACATTATGCTATTTAGCATTTATCGTCGAAATAAATCTTCACATATGAAGTTTAAGAGCATCCTGTCGAATACTCGTTTTATTCCATGTTATATTTTCTTGCATACAGTCATGTGCAAGTAAATGAAGCATCCAGTCGAATGCTCGTACTTTTTCTTGAAATATGAAATCCTTGCACCCAGTCGTGTACAAGTGAGGGGGAGCATCCAGGTGAATGCTTATTATTGTACTAATTACTACTTAGTCGAAATCCTCGCACCCTGTCGTGTGCAAGTGAGGGGGAGCATCCAATCGCATGCTCGTGTACTCTTTTTGTCCTTAGACCAAGGTTTTTTTCCCATTGGGTTTTCCTTGGCAAGGTTTTTAGCGAGACACGTTCCCATCTTATCTCACTTAAGATTGCCGAAATTAGGGGGAGTATCCTGTTGTATACTTATTACCACTGTGTACTCTTTTGTCCTTCGACTAGAGATTTTTTCCCACTGGGTTTACTCTAGCAAGGTTTTGATGAGGCACCTGTTTTGTGGTTGATCCCCTACTACTACCACTGTTGCACTTTTTTTCCTTCGATCAGAGATTTTCCCATTGGGTTTGCTCTGTCAAGTTTTTGATGAGGCACACTGTTTTGTGGTTAGTTACTTACATGATATTTCGGCCTATATCATTCGGCTACACAGTTTCTCCTAGGTACCGGTTTTGTCCCACACTGGGTTTTCCGGCCCTAAGGTTTTTATGTGTTTAGCACTGCGAATGAACTCGACTCAGATCGATTGCATGAAGACGAATAATTCAAGACGTCCAAAGGGGGAGTGTTGTAAGATTATTGGACTCTTGAGCTTTTACTTATTGGGCCCAGGTGGGCTTGTAACCCTACCCCTCTATCTATATAAAGAGGGCTAGGGGTCTTGTATTTAATCATTCATTCACATATACATTCTGATTAATAAAGACCCTGTTGTTGTCTCTCTCTATATTCTCTCTCTATATCTATATACATATATATGTGAGCTAATATGTCACAGAACAATTTTAACATTTTTGTTTCATAAATACATATAATAAAACTGTTTACTCCAAATAGTAGAGAGTATAAATTTCAAGTCCTGATCTATAATTTTATCCACATCCTACTTTTGTAAACCATCCTAAGTCATACTGAATTAATCGACCAAATAAGTCGCTTATAAGCTATAAGAAGTTACGCTTGTGTCGAATAACGTTTCAGGATGGGGGAGATTGTTGAACATAGAGTTCAATAATGATTTTGATTATAACTTTGATTATGCGTTTAATGATTTTACGATTTCGATGATATAATGCTTGTCTTGTCCAAAAATAAAAAACGTATATTTCAGGTCTTTAAATGATAGAGCATTCGATAACGAAGCCATAGGTTCAAGCGGAACCAAAATCGGAGCTAAATCGAAGGAGTTATGAGCATTCGAAGATTTACGGGACCAGAATTACAGTCGACCGATCGACTGGACAAAAACGACCGATCGTTTTTGATCCAATTTCTTCCAGTGAGTCCAGTATAAAAACGACCGATCGTTTTCAGAAAATGACCGATCGTTTTCTGTAAAACGACCGATCGTTTTCTGTAAAACGACCGATCGACTGTAGAAAACGACCGATCGTTTTCTGCAGTTTTCGAAAACAGCTTTTCAGCTTATTCTGGAAAATAGCTGTTAAAACACTCAACGGTCATAACCCAAAAAAACAGACTTTGCTGTTATTTAAACCACCTCAAATCTCTCTCCAAACTAACCAAGCTTAACCATCATCATCCTTAAAACCTCTCTCAATTAAAAACCCTAATATCACCATTTTGGTGTATATATATTCGAGAAAGAGGAAAATCAAAGAGAAAGAGATTCAAGCTCGATCTTCATCAACAACTCACCAATTAGCTGTTTAAGAAGCAATTAGAATAGTGAGTGTAGTTACATTATTGTAACAAAAATTGTAACGAGTATTTTATAAACTCATTTGTGAGCGAGTAATTGGGTAGAGGCTTTGTAAGCAAGTGAAGCTTAAAAGCTCTAGGTCTTTTCATTCGGGTACTCATAGATTGAGGGGGAGTCGTTGACTCATTAGACGTGTACGCTTGCACTTGTATCAAGAGTTAGGAACCTCGGGTACAGGGTGAGCCAATCGATTGATTGAGCTCAATAGGAATTGTAAAATTCGGGAAGATTATTTTTAGTAAAATACTCGGTAGTACCGAGGAGAGGACGTAGGCCGTTTGCCGAACCTCTATAAATCACGGTGTCATTTTCTTTCCCTTACTTTTACTTTCCGCAACTTATACTTTTGCTTATTATCTTGCTTGCGTTTAGTATTTATTTCATTCCATTAACTTTATCAATACGCTTAAGCTTGAAATTGCATTAGTTGGGGTGTTAGTTGTTTAGAATTTTTAATTAGGCGAAAAGCGCCAAAATCTTATTCACCTCCCTCTAAGGTTAGCACACGGGCCAACAGGAATAATCGTGAAAGTGAAAAAGAAATAGTTTAGTAAGAAACGAGGGAGAAAAAGAATTTCATAACTTTTTTTTTAGCTTAATAAGAGTCCATGCATGTATTAAACAGTTATTGAACTGTTAATAAATTTTCGTCAGCAGACATTCTAACACTATAATTTACGGACTCGACTTGTATAGTTTAAACTGCAAATTTCTAAACTAAATTCGTGATCAATACTGAAAATATGCGTGCACATTTTATCATGTTTATAAGGTCATGCTTTGTTAATGTTTTTTATATGTATTTGTAAATTTCTTTCGAATTTTTTGTCTTAGTAAAGTTGATAATGGAGGAATAATCATACTTGTGATCTATCTATACTAGTAATCGTGTCCCACGCGTTGCGTGTGCGGTGCGTAATGTAATAAAAATATAGAAAATATGTATAATTATGATATAAATAGGTGAATAATAAAAAATATATATAGTTTAAGATTTAAAAGAATGTTTGGTTGTTAAAAATGGATAAATAGTATTATTAGTTTTTACTTTTTATATTTTTATGTGATTATGATATTAATGTAATTAATAAAAATGTGTACGGGTATTTTTGGAAAAAATTACCTAATTGGACAGTCTCATTTAACTTGGGTTAAATTATTATAATAGAATGATGATGTTCGTCCACTAATACCAAATTTAAAACTACCCAATCATGTTTTATGGGTTTTTTACTCACTTCCATAATCTATTACGTTCCGATTGTTAATGTGATTTCTTGGAGTCCAAATCTTCTACCCTTATTCTCTACCCTTTTCGTACCTCGTTGCTTATTTTCACTCAAATTTTAAATTTTCACAACTTGTTCCGCAAATTTATAAGTTTTTATATTATATTGTATTCAAATTTTAAAACATCTGAGCATTATATCGTTTTAGACAATTTTTCTAACATTTAATGTTTAATTTACACTAATTTATATATTTATTCCAAAATAAATTGCGTGTGGATTTAAAAAAAAAATTAATTATTGGAATGTATTGATACATGTATTATAGTAATTGTACAATTTTTTTCAAGTTTTTTAGAATTTTTTTTTTGATAAAATAAGCAAGAGGACATGAAAGGAATAGACAATAAGCGATAGAAGATTTGGACTCGATTTTTTGTATAGCATCATGCTAATTTGGTATGTTCATATTTTGAAGTAATATGCTCTTTGTCGCGATGCAACATATCCTGATCACAATCAATTCATGCCTTGATAAAATAGTTGAATATATATTGATTTCCTATCGTAAGTATATATCTTATTACTGTACTAGTAGTATATTAGTTAATTTATCGTTACTACATCTGCTAATTTATTTACGAGATTGATTTAGCTGCCTCTTGGGAAGCAGCTACACGTTGCATACTACCATTGAGCACCAATAAAAATCATCCACACGTATTAAAGAGAAATATTAAGGGGACTCAAATACTAATAAGGGATCTCAAATTCAAATCTATTTTATGTTAATTAACTACTTATTTACTACTACTTCTACCGTTCTACGTACATGACAAGCTACAACTGAGTATATTTTTAGTCAACAAATGCAAATATACAAATCATAATAAATTGCATTAAGGGATAATCATGCATGGCACTGAAATTACTCTTAAAAAAGTTCATGTATGTATATGAGTGCCCCTTGTAACTTTGTTTATCATTTGACACTAAAATTCAATAATAATATTTATCTATTTGTTCCATATATTTCATTTATCAAAGTTAGGATTCTCTGGTTTTAAAATGCTACGAACTATTTTTTATATATTTCTTTATGAAAAGTAATTGCAAGTATTCCAGGTATGCGCCTAATAATTAGTCCAATTATAGCAAAACAATTAAAAAAAATTTAGGTGCAGTCTACTTCTTTGTTTCATTTCTATATAAAATGTATAGTAGGGATGGTAAAAACTTAACTCACGTTGAATACTTTTAATTTCTTTAATATCTGATAGATAAACGAGAAAATAACAAAAATACAGTTCACATATTTATAGGAAACTGGGAATTTATACTTTAATTAATATGCTATTGTTGGAAAAACATGTTTTAACATGGCTGTTTCCGAATGGTTACAGGACCAACTTCGAGTTGATATTACATGTGACAACGCTAAGTTGTTAATACCGTACTCAACGCGATTGAGTAGCTCGTGTGACGAGCTTCGTAACGGTATATCGCATGACCTATTCGGAGAATGGGTGTGAATACTAATCGGCTTCAAAGTTGGGCTCTCGAAAACTCAATTCTGAAAAATGAAATGGTAAATGGAAAAACCATTGAGGGTAATCTCATATTGGAAGATTAAGAGTTAATTTTACAATATATATACAATACCAACCCATATAGTTGTTAAACTAATATGTCCACATACATCTAAGAGTATTACTGTGTACCACACACGCTCGTTCGTGTCTCGGGCGCGGGATTTGAGATTTGGGATTTGGAATTTGGAATTTGGGATTTGTGATTTGTGATTTGTGTCAAATCCAAAAAATGAGTTTTGTATAAAATACAAAAGCAGTCCCTAGAGTTTCCAGCTTCTGGGGGTGTAACTGCCAGAATTAGTTTTAAGAGAGGCTATAAAAGGCAGTCATCTCCCTCTCATTTCAGACACAACATACACACACATCACAGCATAAGCATACATATTAGAGAGAGAATCGCACCACCAACAGCTCGACCTGTGGTTCGGTGCCGATTTCCATACGAGCCACTCCGAGACAGAAGTTGTACCTTGGGAACAAAGTCCCGAAACCAGAAACCTTTAAAGGTGGTTCGGAAAATATTGTTTAAGGAAAACTGCCCAGCAGTTGCCTCTTCTTTTATTTCAGTCCTTTTAAATTCTGTTCTTTCATTTCAGTACTGTTTTAATTATGTCATTTACATTTCAGTATTTTAATTCTGTAATGTTTACTTTTCTGTAATTACTTTTCAGTACTGTTTATTTCTGTATTTTCTATTCTGTAATTTACATTCTGTCATTTACATTTCAGTTCTGTAATTTCTTTTATTTATAGAAACAGTCCAGACATTTAGTAATCATACTATTCTGTCTGACAGTTTCTTTTAATTGTTAAACGGTCCAGCAGTTTAGTAATATACTATTCTGTCTGACAGTTTCAAACAATTACAATTCAGTCCAGCAGTTTAATAATTTATATTAAATCTGTCTGGAATTTAATTAGTGTAATTTAATTCTGTACGAGTCAGAAATTGTAATTTATATTTCAATTGTGAGAAATAAAATTATTATTTCCATTTAGTCCTTGTTTTTTCAATTATTACTTTTCGATATAATATAAAACCAACCGCTATTTCTCTTTGTACTCAAAATTTATTGAGACAAATAATACAAAGGAGTTCTTTTTTCTAAGTTAGCACGCCTACCAAATCTCCAGGTCCTGCTCAAAGCACTAATTAACTCTTTGAGGCCAAACCCAAAAATCGATCTCGATGATACGCTCTCATTCCAAGCGCAAAAGTTATTCTTGATGATATCTCTCACTTTTCTAATGTCATTTAAAACAATATGAGCCAAGGAATCGATATCTAAGTTTTCGTTTAGAGGGTCGAAGTTACCAGTTATCAAACGAGAGAAACACTCTTTCTTTTTCCAAAAGTTTTTATATTTAAAATATGGGAAAAAATACAAAAAGTGTATCGTATTACCAATGGTTAACGATTTAGATATTTGAGTATCAATTTTAACAATTTTGGGTTAAGAATATAACATAAATCGACAAAATTGCGGTCATTATATTCATATTTTGGGATCTATATTTTTTATGCACGTTGACATAATTACACTCGTTATGTGATAATTGAGAGAACGTGAGTGCAATTCCGTCGTTTTGATTAATGTGAGGGTCTCAATTGTGACAAATTTTATAGATCAGTGCATAAATCGTTAAAAAAACGTACTCATATAAAACAAAACTATCAATTCAAGAATGTATAGGGTTTCGGTGTAGAATCAATTTAAGCTTCTACAATCTAATAAAAGTATTTTGAGTAATAAATTTCATAAGCTATACTTTTAACGCAAAATTCTACAGAAGTCAGTGTTTTAGGCATTGTAGCATATATATTAGAGTTCTTCAACCACTCATTGTTTGATTAAACTGTCTTCGAGAGTGAGAATATGCATTAAGATAGAGAGGAGAGTAAGTGATATACGAGTTTTTGATTTTTTATCGCATGTTCCGTCTATGTTTTTTAATAATGTGTCACGGAGTACGACACTTGAGGCAGTTTCGTTGTACAAAATGGAGGTGTTTGTTTCCGAAGACGTAGCAGACATGTATTGCACGAAGGGAATTTTTGTAATTAGCCAAAGGAAACTGTGTTTTCACTAATTTTATCTTTTGAAAGTTTATTGAACCGGTCGCCCATTACATGCGGCCAATTTAGTCTTTACATGTCCCGTTATTGGATGGTAACTGTATAGTATAATTTACGATTATGTGAACCAAGTAATTCATAGAAAGTCACAATTATGTACTATATTGTTAACAATATCATTTATGGGTGAACTAAACTCATATATTATGAACGCTGACAATTAAGCACGAAAAATTTCAAAAACGATAATATTTATTATTAAACGAGTCGAACATAACATAAAATTTAATAATCCGAACACAAAAACTTTTCAAATATACGTTATTACCCTTAGCTATGATTGGTTACTTGCCAATGCTGAAAAGTACTCTCCAAAAGGATATACAAGTAGAATTGTAAAAAAATTAGTTCCCAGTCTATGTGCATGGTACCTATGACTTTTTTTTATAACTTTTTCATTTTGAAAATTCACTTGTGTTTACAATCACTATTTTTTTTTGTTTTTTTTTTAAATCTATATTTTAGAGAAACATAACTAGAAAAGGTAAAAGCAAAAACGTCTCATATTATAGAGATTTTTATAGCTTTCTTGCATAATTTTCAGAATTTAAATAAATATTGATGTTATCTCAACTAAAGTTTTATTTGTATGATTGGTGTGTTAGTGACTCGTTTCGACATGATATATGAAAAATAATCAAAAAAATATGTTATAAGTCTATTTTGATTGAAAAAGCAAAATTATATTAGCTAATGACAAACATCAATATGCTAAAAGTTAATTTTTTTTTAAGTTTTTACCAAACACCCGTTACATGTTTTTTAAATCAATCATTTTTTATACTTTTTTTTTAAAGCAACTTTTTGACCGTAAATAATTAATTATCCTTATAATTTAGTATCCTTAACTATCATTAATAATTTAACAGTTTCACGATTCAGCACCTGCCGTTAACTATTGGATGATATTTTGAGATGTAAGTAAGTTTAATTATATTACCAGATCATGTTGGTTTCCGTGTACAAAATAACAATTAAACAATAATAAAAGACTAAAAAGAAATAATCAAAAACCAGTTTAATCTTTATTAATTCAGAATTGAAACTGAAATTACAGATTACAATATGTATGTACTGAATAGAAATTAAAGCAAACGTTATTCAGATTATTATCAATTAATAATCTGATGTATTGAATTGCAATAAATAGAAACTGTTAGACTGGAAAGTATAAACTTAACAGTCGGACTGTTCTGATTGAAATAGAAATTACAGGACTGAAATGAAACTATTCTAATTACATAATTAAATTACAGAATTGAAATTACAGAATTGAAATTACAGAATTGAAACAATACTTTAAAGAAATTACAGAAAGGTAAAAACAGAATTGAAAAATTACAGATAAGTACAGTAAATTAAAATACTGAAATAAAATTGCAGAATTGAAAAGACAAAAATATAAATTACAGAATTTAAATTGCGGTAATTAAAAGACAAAAATAAATAGACGAGACGGCTGTAAACAGTCTGCCCTTAACCGATATTCGCCCAATCACCTTAAAGTTTCTGGTTGCGTTGACGTTTCGATCCCAAGATAAAAACAGAATTGAAAAATTACAGCTAAGTACAACAAATTAAAATACTAAAATAAAATTGCAGAATTGAAAAGACAAAAATATAAATTACAGAATTTAAATTGCGGTAATTAAAAGACAAAAATAAATAGACAAGGTGACTGTAAACAGTCTGCCCTTAACCGATATTCGTCCAATCACCTTAAAGTTTCTGGTTGCGTTGACGTTTCGATCCCAAGGTACAACGTCTCAGATGACTCGCCGAAAACTGGCGACGAGTCAAGGTCGAGCTGTTGGTGGGTGGTTCTTAGAGAGTGGGGGAGAGCTGGCTATTTATAGGTTAATTCTCATTTAACTGCATCAGTTACAAGCTTGCTGGAATTTTTAGAACTGTTTTGTTATTATTCAAAACTCTCAGACTTTCTTGGAACCCGAAACCCGAACCGAAACATTCTCCAAGTCCCACGCCCGCGACCTGTGCACGAGACAGAGCCCAAGACCGAGCGCGCGCGTGTGGTACAATTGTCTACACACACCTATAGGACTACACATTATTACCACTCTCTAGTAGTGAATATGTATATAAACTATTCAAAATAGTTTTTTCTCTTTAATATGGGATAAACATTTGGTTGGTTTACTCATCCATTTGTTTTCCCACTTCCTATTCCAAATTCCAGATTTCGTCTCTCCATGGTCCAACTTCGGGGCCAATTTCCATTCACCGAATAGGTCATGCGATATACCGTTTCGAAGCTTGTCACACAGGCTACTCAAACCACTTGAGTACGGAGTCTAAAGTTTAGATTATTCGCATGGAATTTGACCAAATTTTTGAACTCGTGACCAATTCGGAAACCAGCATGTTTCATGGTTTTTTTCCAACACATCACTCCTTTCCGTTAGATTGATGAATATTTTTATCATTGTCACGTCATCATTTCACCTAATTTTATAGTTAACGGGTACGATATAAAATAGTGAAATTAATACAGTAATCGGCACTAAACGGAATATTTTGTACTTAGTAGTAAAATGGCACTAAACAGATATGAAATGCAAGTAGATGGTAATTAAAATACTTACAAATCCCGACACAGATATACAATTAGAAATACCCAGCTACAAATCTGGTTAACTCCAGAATAAGTTTCATGCAAACTCATTCCATTACTATAAAAAAAAATTGGTAAAACCATAAAACCGGATTTTAGGTACGCCCGTCATTTGGAGTAGTGGCTGTGCATAAAGATTGAATAAAATCATATTTTCATCAAAGTTAACATAAGAGGCATTAATGTCAACCCGATCAATCACTGGCTAACAGCTCATCATTGTTATTAAGTTTGTCCGTTAATCACTAATAATAACATGGTTGAATATCAAATAATAACAAAATGGTTCATAATATAGCCAATGCAATTTAACAATCTAACGCTAAGTAAGTTGGGCCAGAGGCAATGATATTCGTTTATTGTGGTTGGAATTGGCTGAGTAAAGCAAACTATGGGGATTTCTCACATTTGTTATATATAATTAAACAGAAAAACATTTAAAAAACCACATACACTCTCGCCTTCTTCAACAAAAAAATTAAAAACCATATACCATTTGAAAAGAAAATACATACTGTGTTTGTTGGCAATGACTATAATTTGGATTTGAATTCAGTCAATGACGAAAATTACAAACCACTAGTACACATAAATGGTTCCCTCAAAAAACATTATTCACATTTCATAATTGATAGTACAAATGATTTAGGCCAATTTTCACGTCTTGCAAGCAAAGTTGCTTGAGCAATTTTAGTAAACTGTGTGTCTGTGCCATTATGTGTGAAGAAGATGGAGAAGATTCAGGAACTTTTGCTAGCTACATGTATTAGGGCTAAAATTGATTTCATTTTTTTATTCTTTTTAACAAATAGTAATATAATAATGTTTTAGGGCTATACTTGACTTTTTATATTTTATTTTTTTTGGTATTTATTGTTTTTTTGGCAATTTATAAGTTATTAATACTAATAAATACCAAAATAATAATATAAAAATTCAAATTTTACAGAGTTTTTTTTCAAACAATCACTTTACAAATAAAATAAAACGTTGATTTTAAAAAAAATCAAAAAAAATTGCAAATACATATGAAAAAAGCAATAATATAAGCAAAACATGAAATTAGAAACATGATTTTCACCCACTTATCATCTCTTGCTCCATCATAAAACCGCTCCATCATAAAACCATGACATGAATTTACTCAATGAAATTCCCAAAATTACAAACTAACAGCAGACAGAACTGGTTCCCCAAAGCATAATTTGTATAATAGCATAATTGATATTATACAATAGGCTGAAATTGATTTCCTACTGATTTGGGCCAATTTCTGGTCTTGCAAGCAATTTCAGTAGGGGCGGAATTATGATAATTTTATTCGAGAGCCGTGGTGTAAAAAATATATCGAATAGAAAAAAATAGTGTCTAATACAATTTTTTGTTGGGTAAGTTTTTCTTTTTCTTAACATTACTTAGTAATAAAATTAGTAGTATTTAGTATGATCTTTTTAATAACTAACATGATTTTTTTGATCTTATCATATAGCATGTTACAGGTTGGAGAAAAGTTAGAGCAAGTATGAAAAATGACTTTTACTAATTATATATATATTTTTTGTGACATATTTTATCCTAATTCTTTTTTATTTTATTTTTTATTTTGTAGAAAAATGCTTGAAGGCTTGTCCAACCCTTCATGTCGATTTTGCCTCCTCAACTTCGCCATTTGGTATATCCTAACTTTATTTTTTAAAAATAACATAACTATTTGCAATGAGAGAAGCCAAATTAAAGTTTGCAATGAGAGAAGGCCAAATCAAAGTAATTGTGCTCGGGAAAGAAGGGTGTGGCAAGACCATTTTTCTAGATGGACTTAAGGGGCTGCCAGTAGGAGCGGAAAATGGTACTGAATGTGTCGGTTTTGGTGAGATCACTTTTCAAGCATGGGATATCAGGAGTGACTAGGTTATTTCTAATAAAATTCATCTACTAGTTTCTTTTTTTTTTTCCGGATTTTTGTCAGTCAATGATGTTTGTTTCGACACTGTGGTTAGATTCTAGTTGCATATCTTGGTAGACCCAATAATCCGTTTATAACATAAGATTGTAATGGACGGTGCAAATGAAATTAGTTTATTTTTTATGAGTAATTAGTTTACTAACCGTTTGTGAATAACACGTTCTAGAGTTACTTGTCAGCAAATGAGGCTAAGCTCACATGTAATTCGCTTAGAGCTTGACATGACTTTTATATCAAGAAAATTGATGTAGGGATTCATGTTAGGCACTAAGGATAAAAGTGAGTTGCAAAGGAACGTGCAGTTTATTTATTTGGTGTAAATCGGATAAACTGAAGTGAGCATATCGACCAAAAGGCAATCTGTCATACTTATCGGTTTACTATTATTATTATCATTCTGTTTACGATTAAGATTTAGATTTTAGTTTGATTGGATTTGTTGTGAAATGCATAGCTTGTAGAGATGTTTTTATCATTGTAGATTCCTTGTGTGAATCTTCTCAAAACAGACCTAGTGGTCTTCATATTCGATATCACACAGTGGATGACAACATTTGAAGGCGAGACCCTTCTTTATTTAATTTATATTTGTATATGCAAATGAAGCTATTATATTTCAACTATGACTTAAAATTCAAATGATTTAGTTTTTATTTTAATATGGAAAAAAATAAGATTCAACATGTATATATAATTAATTTATTCCAAAGTTAGGTTTAATCTTGTTGAGTTTTTAAAATTCTATGATAAAATAGCACATTACAAAAAAACTAAGGATACCCACTATTTTTTTTCGGCGATGACTTTGATACTTAACCATTTTTTTTAAAACCAAAGTGAAAGTTACGCATACTAATAAAAAGAAATTTTCATTCAATTTTATCTATTTACTAATCATTTCTACTCTCTATGAGTTAATTATAAACGGTTTTGGTAACAAATGTCTCGGGGTATCGTCTAAGCAATCAATGTTTCCTAAAATAAGTAGTATTTAATGCATATATTGTTGCATTTATACGATTTAAAATTTAAATACGTTTATAGCGTAGGTGATGCCTTGAATTGAGTAGTTAACGACTAAGGGTAAGACCCTATAAGATTGAGACTAATCGGTCGCGGCACAACTTGAGCTTTGAACCAGTTAGTAACTTGGTCGCGGCTAGTGGGAGAGATGGTGGTAAAACACCATGCATGAAGGGTGTAAGTTTGATTCGGTCCGATGTAGGAGGGCTTAGTGAATAGTGATGGATTAGAGTTTGGGAATGAAATCGAGGGTTTTGCCCAGGATGATTCCTCATTGTTTAATGGTAGGGGTATGGAAGGTGCGACCATGACATAATATGGTGATGGGACCTTAGGATTGGGGCCCATGGGGGGGACCATGATGGCGGCCTAGAGACCTTTGGATCGATGAATTTGGGTCAACCAGAGGGGAGAGTGACTCAGACTCTTCAACGAGGGGTTAGTGTGGCTATGGTTGACACGGAGAGGTGGTGAGTGATCGAATGGCGAAAATGATGTGTTGGATGGGAGAGGAGACCGCATGTGATATCGACTTAAGTTGGACTTCTTGAAGTTCATTAGTGATGAACCGATTGGGTGGCTATATTGGATATATCAATACTACTCGATTGAGGGTGTGCATGAGAATGATGGGATCCGTGTGGCGTCTATATATCTTAACGGAGAAGCTAATCATTGGTGGTAAAGAAATTCTCTAGTTTGGAAAATAGGATGGTACTATGGGCGGAGTTCGAAAAAAAAAGTAATGAAAAGGTATGGCCCATCGAGTTTTGACTTATGACGACTTGCTAAATTGTACACACTATACAAGAACTCTACAAGATTACTTGCAGAATTTAAGTGCCTAGCACCGAGAGTTAGGGGTTGCTCACAATCGGCGTTAATGGGAATTTTACTTAATCGGCGTTTGAATCCACCGAGTTTTAGACTTATGGTTACTTGCTAACTGGTATACACTATACAAGAACGCTACGATATTACTTGGCAATATTTCAGAGCCTGGCACCAAGAGCTAGGGGTTGCTCACAATCAGTGTTGATGAGAACAACACATGCTCACAGCCCATACCTAATAAGGCGTCACGCGACCGAATAACACATGCGACGACACATGCTAGACAAATTCAAACTTAAATAAGACAAATTTTCAAATAAGCTCATCAATAAAACACTTAAACAAATCCTTTAAAATACAATTTTCAATATTCTCGTAAAATTCAATACAATTTACAAATTATTAGCTAAACAACCATAAAACTAAGTTTTAAGAGGTCTGTATGATCCCGATTGACTCGATCTTAACTCTAAGTACCTAAAAATATTTTTAAAAACGAGGGTTCAACTAAACGGGGTTAGTGAGTATACCTTATAATATATAATAGGGTCGAAAATAGATTTTATCATTTTCTTTTCTTTCAAAAATCAATACTTTTAAATTTAACAAAAATTTCCAAAGAGTGAGTATACATAAAATCACAGAAGTAAATAGCGAATTTTATGGTGTGATCAATATGATAATATAAATTGAATATTAAGCCCGATTGGACTTCTCAATTTTCTAATGGAATTCAGACTTCCTGAATCTCTTTTTATTTGTTGGATTCGGCCTTCATGAATCTATTTTATTCGTTGGATTCAACCTCCCTGAATCTCTTTTTCTTCGTTGGATTTGGACTTCCCAAATCTCTTTTATTGTATAAAGTTAAATCCAAGTATAAATCATAATGATCACCAAACATAAACTTTCTTTAAAAGTTTGTACGTTCATCAACGTACATAATAATTCATTTTCTTTACGTTTATCAACATACACCAATAAAATTTCTCCTTTTCATAACCTGCAATTTTTCGATACAAAATACATACATATACTTTTGATACTTCGAAAATATAATTTTCACCTGTAAACACTTGTTAAAAAAAATACAATGGGTTTTAATAATAGCAAGGAAAAACCACTCACCCGAAAATGATTCGAATAACATAGAAATGACTTTCACTAAAACCCGACAATATCCCGACTAACGAACGGTACCCATAGCAACTCAAATTACTCATGTAACGCATATATACTTTACTGCCATGACAAACCATGTTTCTGTCTATCGACTCTTATTTGTATTCCTACATGTCTGTCAATATTATATGCTAATTTTGGCTACAAATATGGTATTCAGGAAAATATAAATGATTATCCATCCCTCTCTGCTTGTGCGTCATATAAGGTTACGGTCATACATAGGACTGTGGGAAAACTTATTGAAAGCCTACGAAATAATTATACATGCAAGACTTATATATATATATACATACTCCATCCCTTCCTCAATAACTGTCTACTATTTCATATTTGTCTGTCATAAAATAAGTATGCACTTTCCAAATTTATCAATGAAAAAGCAATAAAATTACTATAATATCTTCAAATATTGCAACGAGTACATTTCAAAAATTGATAATAATACTTATTTAATTTAAATTATGACTATATTTGTAACTTTTAAATATAATTAATGATATTTCTTATTATTTACTAAAATTCAAAAATGACACTTAAAAATGGGCGGCGTGTATTCTATTACTGCTTTACATAACTCTGTATAAAAACGTGGCCTTTCAATGCAACGTGAAACTCTATAGTCAAAGACTCAAATACATGAGGCAACATGCAACGTAATTGTAATAACTCTCTATAAATTAATGAGTGAGGTAGCAATAGAAAGGTTACAGAGAGTTTAAAGTATAGTACAAAAAAAATAATGCATTAATCAAATGATGTTGGATTTTTATACTACAAATATTCTGAAAAAACACACCAACCGTAGAAAAAATCTACGGTTTACAGTGCTTCTGTGCAAACCGTAAATTTAATCTACGGTTTACAGTGAATTTCTGCAGACCGTAGATTAAATCTACGGTTTACAGTAGATTGCTGCAGACCGTAGATGTAATCTACGGTTTACAGTGATTCACTGTAAACCGTAGATTAAATCTACGGTTTGCAGCAATTTTCAGAATTTTTACATAAAATAAATTTAACAATTAAAATACTGAATATTTTTTTCAAATTAAACATGATTTAAAAAAAAAAACTAAATGTCTTATTCTTAAAATTTTACATAAAATAAATTTGGTAAATTCTAACAATCTCTCAAAATAAACACAAAATTTAGACAAATTTACACAAAAAAAGTTGATTTGATAAATTTTATGTTTTTGGTTCATGTTATATTTTTGTCAAGTGTATAAGTTGATATTTATTGAAACATTAACTAAATCGTCAATTTTTGTGAAATTTTTTTGGTTTGTTTTTAACACTTGTATAACGCAATATGAAACATTAACTAAGTCGTCAATTTGGTGTCAATCGTCAATTTTCTTGAATGAAACAATCATAAATTATATAAATTTCATAAAAGAAATTAACTCAATATGCAAAAATGAACTAAATTTCATAAAACATATTTATTAAATACATCATATAAATTTACAACAAATTGAAAAAAAAGAGTAATTTACATAAAATTAAAAATAAAAAACTGATTATGGACTTGATACGTCTATAGTTTCTTCTTCGGTTGCAATTTGCTTTCCCGATTGCCTTTATAGAGCCATATATAACTTGAAATTTGGTCGAAAAAGTTCCTTCCATGGCTCAGCAGCCTCAGTGCGTGTTTGTTTCCACCGTGCTATAATTCTTGTCATTGAGAAGATCCCTTCTTTAGGAATAACTTGAGCATAATGACAACTGTTGACGTACACTATTACAGTAGTGATGTAATATGTCGTTTCAGGAGGCGGACCAGTATAAAGAGGTAAAAAAGTGGCGTTCCATACTTGTACCCCTCCATTTTTATTTGGTCATAATGACAACAATACAATTGACATATTATAATGAGAAGCAATTAAAAAACCATAAGACGGAAATCTCATCCATTTGTCAGAAGGGGCGGGATTTGTAGGATGAAAAAAATTCAAACTTGATAAAATATAATCATACCGGTAACCTTCAAAATCAAGACTCTCAAACAACTCATAATAAACACATTTCATTTGTTGCAGCTCTTGAAACAACTCACATCTTACCGCGTACCAATCATCTTCCCCATGCTCTTTACCTGTCACATTTGCAATTACTCGGAACCCACAATTACCATCCCCACGCACATCATAAACCGTTTCGATGTAATTATGTAACATGACCCATATTTGGTCACTGTAGAGGAAGGTTTGCCTATTGGGGGTGAGTTTATTTGTTTGGTTTCGCGGCCTCCTAGTTGGCTTTACCTTTACCTCCGGTGTTTCATCCGCCTTACCTTTGCCCTTGTCTCTACAAGCACCAGCACTCTGTTCCTCCATGTTGGTCCGTAGGTGTCTAAACCTTAGAGGGGGGGTGAATAAGATTTTCGTACGTTTTTCGCGGAATAAAAACTATGTGTTATTTACTAAGCAAATTAGTGGTTTTTATAACATAAACAATTTAGTAAACAAATAATTGCTAATTTAATCTATGTAAGCAATGAATATAAGCAATTAATAATTTGTGAAAAGTAAAAGTTGAGGGAAAAGAAATAACGCAAGATTTCTAGAGGTTCGGCAAAACGCGCCTACGTCCTCTCCTCGGTAGTTTCACTTCCGAGTGTTTCACTAAAATCTCGTTCCAAGGTTACAACCTAACGAGCTTAATCAACCGATTAAGCTCCCCCTCACTTAATGAGTATCCCGAATGAAAAGCCTAGAACTTTTAAGCTACACTTGCTTGAAAAGCTTCTACCCGATCACTCGCTCACAAATGAGTTTATAAAATACTCTTTTACAAGATTGAATTTTTAATGGATCGCTCACTAACAAATAATATCTCGAAGTTTATAAAATTACAAGAATAATACTCTCGAGAATATTTATGAATACAAGTGAGATATTGGAAGTATAAGCTTGAAGAATTGCTTTGTAAGAATTGCTTGATTGTTTTGTGTTGATTGGTACCTTCTACAAAGGGTTTGTAGCTTATTTGTAGAGCCAAAAAGGTCCATTAATTAATGCATGACCGTTGGCAGTTGTTGAGTAGCTTTAGCTGCTAGTTTACAGCAGTTCGCCCAATTTTCAGGATCAGCTTAAAAGCTGGAATTTGAATTTCTACAGAAACGATCGGTCATTTCTGAAAAACGATCGGTCGTTTTTCATCTGTGCTCACTCACTGGAAGAAATCCTTCTTAAAACGATCGGTCGTTTTTTGTGTTGAGCCCACTGGAAGGATTTCTGCCTAAAACGATCGGTCCTTTTAGGGTAGCGATCGGTCGTTTTTTAGGTTGTGCTCACTGGAAGAATTACGCACATAAATGATCGATCGTTTAGCCATGATCAGCCGTTTTTGTTGTTCTGGGAAAGTTTCGGTTTTCTCGACATACTTTGAAAGCCCGTAATTTGTCCGTTGCAAATCCGATTGAGGTTCCGCTTGAACCGTTGGCTTTGTATTTACGTAAACTATCATTCCAACCTTTTGACATACTCGATAAATGATTAGTACAAAAAACGAGCTTTTATCATGTTTTACAAATATTGTTATCATCAAAATAATCGATTAGAAGAACAACGTTCAACAATCTCTCCCTTTTTGATGATGACAAAATATTGACTATAACATACTATAAGCTCTTTTTGCTAAAACAAGTATAACCGAGATGTGTAGATGACGTTTTACTTGGATAAAAGGTTTTTAGAAAAGAAACGAGTAAATGTCATAACATTCGATTTAAAACGAAATAAAACAAAGCTAAACCGATTAAGGATAACGAAAGATCAAATGCTAGTGAAAAATCGGCCATAGTTTTGCCTAAAAATGGTCAATCGCCACAAAAGAAAAACACCAAGTATAACCCATTCAACTAGATATTATGCGCACCATTTCAATAATAACAATTATAACCACACATATATTAAAGAAAAATCTCACAACGCATAAGCACTTATAAAAAGCAACATAATAACGATTCATAAAATAAAACGTTTGCTACTTATTACATCAAAAACCAACGTAGTTTGTAGAACGGAAAAGAAATACAACGTAAAAACAAAAGAGAGGTATTTCTCCCCCTTTGACATCATCAAAAAATATAAAAGAAATAGCCGCCTAGTCGAGGTGGGAGGTCGCATCATCCTCGTCGTCGTCGTCGTCGTTGTTGTTTGGCCCAGCAAGGTTTGGAAAGAAGCCATTGAACTCGGCCCGTTGCTCGGCGCTCATTCGATCAATTTCTTCAAGTTCTTCTTGACCCGGGTTCATGAATCGAAACATACGACGGGTCATTTGAGCATTGCGATATTGGTTTATATAGAGAGCATTGTAGAATTCGTCCGTGCGCGGGGGAGGGTTGGAGGATCCGACTTGACCTTTTCCTTTGCCCCGAACCCGAGAGGGACGAGAGGAGGTAGCGATATCGGTGGGGGGAATGGAATCGGAGGAGATAGCTACGTCCTCATGAGAAGCTCGCGGTGTTGGCTTAGGGCCGACATACTCTTCCTCTTCGGGGGTAAGAGGAACATAGTCGGGGCCGGACACCCGCTTACCGGACCAAGTGATGGACTTGTCGGTATTATGGAATTTAATGGACATTTGGGAAAGATAGGAAGTGTCCCAAATATGCTTGTCCTTGTTTTTGAACAAAGTTCCACCGGGAACAAGATTTAGGTCCTTTAAGATGGCCGAAATCAAGGCACCGTAAGGTAGCCCATTCTTAGACTTCGTTTTGAGCGAGTCCATCTTAAGGAAAATGAGAGTCGCGAAGTCAAGTTTGACTCGGCGATGGATGCACCCGAGAAGGAAGATGTACTCATTTGTGACATCCGTAAAGTTGGAAGTATGAGGGAGGACAATATGAGATAGGATATGATAGGCTAATTTATTGCGAAAAAGAAGGTCGTGGGCCTTGTTGGAGCGATTGTTATGGACGGGATGAAAAATTTCGTTTTTGAGATCGTTGAAGTTATCGATCTCGAGAGTCTCACAAAGGTCATCACTCGACTCATGGACGCCGTCGTTATCTAGGCGTAATAGATTTCGTAAACGGTCTATACCGTAAACGAATGGTTGGCCATTGAATGATGAACGCAAGCGGAGTGCGTCATCATGATCCCTATCAAGAACTAGGTTGTGATAGAATTCATAAACGTTTTCTTTGTAAAAAGGCCCTTTTAGAGTAAGAAGAGTATCGAGTTTGTGAAAACTTAAATCTAGCATAAGAGCGGGAAAACGTTTACGGAATAGAGGCATGTCTAGAGTGAAGTTAGACAAAATACCTCGTTTACCCATCGAAGATGGATAGAGAGGAGGAAGAGGGCCGGTAGCAGCACCGGGAGCGGTGGAGGAGCCGGTGCGCCGAGCGCAAGGAATAGCCGGGCGGCGAGGGGACGGAGGCACGTAGGCTTCGTCATGTTCATCCACAAGGGGAGTTCGCTTAGTACGAACCATGTTGGATTGATTACGGATAAAAATAGGGTTTATGAATAATTTGGGGTGAAAGGGGGCGAATTTTGAGAGAGAGAGAGAGTTGATTTTGATTAAGAATGAATTGAATTAGGGTTTGAAGAACGTTTTTAAAACTGAGAAACAGAAAAACGATCGGTCGTTTTGTGTTTCGATCGGTCGAATTTGAACCAAAATGTTCCAGTGAGTGCACTATAAAAAACGATCGGTTGTTTTTAAGGAATGATCGGTCGTCTGTAGAAAAACGATCGGTCGTTTTTACAGACGATCGATAGACTGTAAATAGGTTACAGAACTGGAAGTTTTTGCACTGTACGACACTGATTTGGCATAAAAAGTATAACAATACTTAAATATATGCAAAATCAATCAAATATATATGTATATTTCACACATCAAACATGCCTAACTCTCGTCGAATAAAACAAAATTGTTCCTCGTTAAGGGGTTTTGTAAAAATATCGGCTAATTGCCTATTGATACTTATATATTCAAGTGTAATATCCCCTTTTTGAACATGATCCCTTAAAAAATGATGACGTAAATTAATATGTTTAGTGCGAGAGTGTTGGATCGGATTTTTCGAAAGATTTATAGCACTAGTATTATCACATAAAATAGGCACACTATCAAAAGATAATTCAAACTCGTTGAGTTGTTGACGCATCCAAAGGATTTGTGCGCAACAACTACCCGCGGCGACATATTCCCCCTCCGCCGTAGAAAGTGCAACCGAGTTTTGTTTCTTGCTATGCCAAGAAACTAAGGCGTTTCCTAAGAAATGGCAAGTGCCACTAGTACTCTTTCTATCTAATCGACAACCGGCAAAGTCGGCGTCGAAATAGCCAAGCAATTCAAAAGAAGTATCATGTGGATAAAACAATCCTAAATTGCAAGTACCTACAAGATATCTAAATATGAGCTTAACGGCTATAACATGCGATTCCTTAGGGCAAGATTGATACCTGGCACACAAGCAAACACTAAACATGATATCGGGTCTACTTGCGGTTAAATATAAGAGGGATCCAATCATACCTCTATAGAGCTTTTGGTCCACGCTTTTACCCGATTCATCCTTGTCTAGGTTTGTTGACGGACTCATTGGAGTTCCTAGCGGCTTTGCATCGCTCATGTTGAATCGTTTGAGCAAGTCCCTTGTGTATTTGGCTTGATTGACGAAAATTCCGTCCTTTGTTTGTTTGATTTGCAATCCAAGGAAGTAGGTGAGTTCACCCATCATGCTCATCTCGAATTCACCTTGCATACACTTAGAAAACTCCTCGCACATGCGAGCATTAGTAGCACCAAAAATGATATCGTCAACATATATTTGAATTAAAAGCATGTCTTTTCCATCCTTTTTAATAAAAAGAGTAGTATCTAAAGTACCACGAGAAAAACCCTTTTTAATCAAAAATTTACTAAGTCTTTCATACCAAGCCCGGGGTGCTTGTTTTAAACCATAAAGTGCTTTTCGAAGTTTGTAAACATGATTGGGAAACTCATGATTTTCAAAACCGGGTGGTTGTTTTACAAAAACTTCCTCATTTATAAAACCGTTTAAAAATGCACTTTTAACATCCATTTGAAACGTTTAAAAGAAGCATAAGCAAGCAACATTCTAATGGCTTCTAGTCTAGCTACGGGTGCGTAAGTTTCATCGAAATCGATGCCTTCTTCTTGGTTATACCCTTGAGCTACTAGTCTAGCCTTATTTCTAATGACTAACCCGGACTCATCCATCTTATTACGAAATATCCATTTCGTACCTATAATGGTATTCTCATGCGGTCTAGGTACTAAAGTCCATACGTTACTACGCTCGAATTGATTTAATTCGTCATGCATAGCTAATACCCAACTCTCATCGAGTTCCGCTTCATGAATGTTCTTGGGCTCTAGTTGAGACAAGAATGCAAAATGATTAACTAGATTTCTTAATGAAGAACGTGTATGCACTCTTTCTCCCGGGTTACCCAAAATTAAATCTTGCGGATGGTGATTGGCAAACCTCCATTCTTGAGGCAAATCCTCATGAATGTGTACGCTAGATTCTAAGTCCGTTTGAAGTCTCTCTATAGTGACTTCTTCAACAACGGGTTCAACCTCTATGCTAGGCGTAGACTCTAAGCTAGATGCAACATGATTAGAAGAAGATGCTTTATCAAAAATATCATCATTATTATTATGAACAATTAAAGGCTTATCAATCGTCGGTAAATTCTCATCAAACGAAACATGTACCGACTCTTCCACCAATAAAGTTCTTTTATTAAAAATTCTATAAGCTTTACTCGATATAGCATATCCGACGAAAATTCCTTCATCGGACTTAGCATCGAATTTTCCTAGATTATCCTTACCATTATTATGAACATAGCATTTACAACCAAATGCACGTAAATGAGAAATATTGGGCTTTCGCTCATTCCATAATTCGTAAGGTGTCTTTTTCAATATGGGCCTAATTAAGGCTCTATTTAAAATATAACAAGCGGAATTTACGGCTTCGGCCCAAAAATACTTTGGCAAATTATTTTCGCAAAGCATGGTCCGTGCCATTTCCTCTAGGGTTCTATTCTTCCTCTCAACTACCCCATTTTGTTGGGGCGTACGAGGGGCCGAAAAATTATGATCAATACCATTTTCATCACAATAAGTTTGAAATGGAGTATTTTCAAATTCCTTACCATGATCGGTTCGGATACTTTTGATCATATAACCCTTTTGTGTTTGGAGCTTTTTGCAAATAATAGAGAATTCTCTAAATGCTTCATGCTTATGAGTTAAAAACAATACCCAAGTAAAGCGACTAAAATCGTCAACCATGACGAAAGCATATGCACGCCCGCCAAGACTAAGTGTCCGGGAGGGGCCAACTAAGTCCATATGAATGAGCTCCAAACAACGAGTAGTAGATATAATATTTTTAGACTTAAAAGAGATCTTTGTTTGTTTGCCTAATTGGCAAGCGTGACAAAGTTTGTCCTTTATATAAGGAGCTTTTGGTAAACCTATTACCAAATCTTTACTAAAAAGTTTAGCAAGTAAATCAAGACTTGCATGACCAAGTCGTCTATGCCACAACCAACCATTGTCGTTGATAGTAACAAGACACTTAACTTCATTATCTACCGAACTATTCAAATCAATCATATAGACATTATTTTGTCTTTGACCCATGAGAATAGTTTTATTATCCGAAATACAATGAATGATGCAATGCAATTTTTCAAAAATGACTTTGTGACCCAAATCACAAAGTTGACTTATACTAAGCAAGTTATGTTTAAGACCATCAACAAGTAATACATTATCAATAACAACATTAGATGGTTTAGAAATGCTACCAATACCGATGATTTTGCCCTTGCTATTATCACCGAAGGTCACAAAGCCTCCGTCTTTAGGTGCAAGCGTAGTAAATTTTGTTTTGTCTCCCGTCATATGTCTTGAGCATCCACTATCCAAGAACCACTTGTCCTCGTTAATTTTTGACCTCAAGCATACCTACAAGACAAAACGATCATTGGTACCCTAATCCACTTTTGGGTCCTTGAGGGTTAGTGTTTCGACCCTTTGGAATCCATACCAAATCATTTCTATTTACTTTATACCTATAAGGGCAATATATATAATCCTCATAGTGATCACTACGGTTGCAAGTCATACATTTATCATGCATGATAGGTTTAACAAAACGATTATAAACTAAGTTATTTTTATACGAGTTGTTCTTACGAGAGTAGCTTGGTGGTCTATTTTCATTTTTCGCCACTTGTTTGGTGAATAAATTTTTATGCTTAGCCGTTAAGAGTGGGTTGTACCCTACACCGGTTTTATCATATGCGCCTTGTTGAGAAGCTAATATAGTACTTATCATTTTACTTCCCTTCGTGAACTTAGCGAGAGTAAGTTCGGTGCTATCCGCCTTGAGTTTACATGAACTAAGGTCTTTAACTAACTTATCATTTTCTATGGTAAGTTCGGCATTTTTAGACGTGAGTGAGTCATTTTTTATGGCTAAGTTCTCGAGTTCGTCTTGTAGAGTAATTAGCATCTTTCTAAATGATTTGTTTTTACCTCTAGCTTTTTCTAAAGAGGCTAATACATCATTTATATCAAAATCATCATTACTAGAAATAGAAGAGTTAGAGGAGTGAAAACTTACATCCTCGGTATCGTCGTCTCTTGCCATGAGACATAGATTTGCGACTTCTTCATTGTCGCTATCGGAGCTATCATCATCGCTCCCCCATGCGGCCAAGAATGCCTTCTTGTATTTCTTTTTTCTTTCCGAACTTGTCCTTTTTCTTCAAGGGACATTCGTTTTGCATATGTCCGGGCTTGTGACATTTATAACAAATGATTTCGTCCTTCTTGTTGGATTTGTCGGAAGGCTCTCCCTTATGCTCCTTTTTTCGAAATCGTTGTCCACCCTTCTTTTTCCAACTTAGGAACTTGTTGTAGCGTTTGGCGAAGAGTGCCATTTCATCATCCTCACTAGAGGAATCGTTGTCGCTATCGTCATTTGTTGTGCTTTTGAAGGCGATGCCTTTCTTCTTTTTCGAGTCATCCTCATGTTTTCGAGTCGACATATCTAGCTCATGGGTGCTCAAGGATCCTATGAGGTTGTCGAGAGAGAGTGTGTTCATGTCCTTGGCTTCTTGTATAGCCGTCACTTTCGATTCCCATTTCCTCGGAAGACTTCGTAGGATTTTTGTCACCATCTCCTTGCTAGAATATACCTTTTCAAGTCTTTTAAGATCATTAGTTATCTTAGTAAAACGAGTGTACATGGAAGCAATAGACTCGTCCTCATCAACTTTAAACAATTCATAATCATGAATAAGCATGCTAATTTTAGAGTCCTTAACTTGACTAGTTCCTTCGTGCATAATAGCTAGCTTATCCCACATTTGCTTAGCGGTGTCACAACCGGAAATTTTATCATATTCACTAGGCGAGAGCGCACAAGTGATAGAAGTCATAGACCTACAATTTAAGGAGAAATCAAGGCGTTCATCCGTGTCTAGTTCTTCTACAAGTTTATCTAGACCATTTCTCCTAGGCGTCTTATAGCCTTTACTAATGCTAATCCATTGATCTATTTCATACCCACATAGAAAAATTTTCATTAGGTCTCTCCAATAGGGATAGTTAGTGCCGTCAAAGAATGGGGGCCTAGTTATGGATTTAGAGTCGGCGTACGAAGACATGTCGGATCTTTAAACTACAAATCGTTAGATTTTATAAAATAGAAGAGCTAGGCTCTGATACCAATTGTTGGTCCGTAGGTGTCTAAACCTTAGAGGGGGTGAATAAGGTTTTCATACGTTTTTCGCGGAATAAAAACTATGTGTTATTTACTAAGCAAATTAGTGGTTTTTATAACATAAACAATTTAGTAAACAAATAATTGCTAATTTAATCTATGTAAGCAATGAATATAAGCAATTAATAATTTGCGAAAAGTAAAAATTGAGGGAAAAGAAATAACGCAAGATTTATAGAGGTTCGGCAAAACGCGCCTACGTCCTCTCCTCGGTAGTTTCACTTCCGAGTGTTTCACTAAAATCTCGTTCCAAGGTTACAACCTAACGAGCTTAATCAACCGATTAAGCTCCCCCTCACTTAATGAGTATCCCGAATGAAAAGCCTAGAACTTTTAAGCTACACTTGCTTGAAAAGCTTCTACCCGATCACTCGCTCACAAATGAGTTTATAAAATACTCTTTTACAAGATTGAATTTTTAATGGATCGCTCACTAACAAATAATATCTTGAAGTTTATAAAATTACAAGAATAATGTTGGAAAAATTGGAAAAATATGTAATTTAAACATAGTTGTTCCAAGTGGTCAGGGACCATCTTTGAGTCAATTTTTAATGCGACTCCTCAGTTTTTCTGAGGCCATACTCTTTGCGTTTGAGTAGCTCGTGTGACGAGCTTCGCAACGGTATATCGCATGACCCATTCGGAGGAAGGGTGTGAATGATAATTGGACTCGAAGGTTGGTACTCGAAAGAGGCAATAAAGCCAATGCTGGAAAATGAGAAAAGAAATGGGATTTAACCCATGAGGGTTATCCCACATTGGAAAATCATGAGTGATTTTTACAATATATATACTAAGGTATCCTATGTGGATATTAAGTAATGTGTCCACATACACATGTGTGTATTGTGTACCACACATGGGCGGGCTTGCTCGTCGGGCGGGCTTGCTCGTCGGGCGGGCTTGCTCGACGGACGGGCTTGCTCGTGGGGTTTTTAACTCGACGGGAAAAAGTGCGCCTGTTCCTATTCGGGAAAAGTGTTCCTGTTCGGATAAAGCGCGCCTATTCGGGAATGGTGTTTCTGTTCGGGAAAAGCGGGCCTGTTCGGGAAAAGCGGGCCTGTTCGGTAAAGTGTGCCAGTTCGGGAAAAGCTTCCAGCAAAGCTGTAACTGTTGCAATAAATGTGATTTCATTGCAAAGTTAATACTGCAGTTTCGAATTTCGAAAACTGACAGTAGTAAAGTGACCTTAATGGCTGAGATACTCAGCAAGCCTATAAATAGGCAGACCCTCCACATGTCAAATACACACACATAACATTTTGAAATCAAATACCAGTAGCATATATCATCTCTCTAAACAGTAGCATTACATTTTAGAAACAGAGAGAACCACCCACCAACAGCTCGACCTTGACTCGTCGCCAGTTTCCGACGAGTCATCCGAGAAGTTGTACCTTGGGATCGAAGCGCCAACGCAACCAGAAACCTTAAGGTGGTTGGGCGAATATCGGTTAAGGGCATACTGTTAACAGTAGCCTCGTCTTATTTTGTTTTCAATTCTGTCCATTTTTTAATTCTGTCCATTTACAATTCTGTCATTTCAATTACGCAATTTACTTTTCTGTAATTTTAATTTCAGTATTTTACATTGCTGTCCTTAGCTGTAGCTTTTATATTCTGTTTGTACCTTTCTGTAATTTCTTTAAAGTTCTGTTTTTTGCTGTAATTTCAATTCTGTAATTTAATTCTGTAATTAGAATAGTTTCAATTCAGTCCTGTAATTTTAATTTCAAACAGAACAGTCCGGCTGTTAAGTTTATACTTTCCAGTCCGACAGTTTCTATTTATTGCAATTCAATACATCAGATTATTAATTAATAATAATCTGATAACGTTTGCTTTATTTACGTTTCAGTACCTACATGTTGTAATCATTAATTTCTGTATCAGTTTCGAAATTAATAAAGATTACACTGGTTTTTGTTTATTCTTGTTTAGTCCTTTAATTATTGTTAATTGTTATTTCGTACACGGAAACCAACAAATAATACTTTCGAGAATATTTATGAATACAAGTGAGATATTGGAAGTATAAGCTTGAAGAATTGCTTGATTGTTTTGTGTTGATTGGTACCTTCTAAAAAGGGTTTATAGCTTATTTGTAGAGCCAAAAAGGTCCATTAATTAATGCATGACCGTTGGCAGTTGTTGAGTAGCTTTAGCTGCTAGTTTGCAGCAGTTCGCCCAATTTTCAGGATCAGCTTAAAAGCTGGAATTTGAATTTCTACAGAAACGATCGGTCGTTTCTGAAAAACGATCGGTCGTTTTTCATCTGTGCTCACTCACTGGAAGAAGTCCTTCTTAAAACGATCGGTCGTTTTAAGGTAGCGATCGGTCGTTTTTTGTGTTGAGCCCACTGGAAGGATTTCTGCCTAAAACGATCGGTCGTTTTAGGGTAGCGATCGGTCGTTTTTTAGGTTGTGGTCACTGGATGAATTACGCACATAAATGATCGATCGTTTAGCCATGATCAATCGTTTTTGTTGTTCTGGGAAAGTTTCGGTTTTCTCGACATACTTTGAAAGCCAGTAATTTGTCCGTTGCAAATCCGATTGAGGTTCCGCTTGAACCGTTGGCTTCGTATTTACGTAAACTATCATTCCAACCTTTTGACATACTCGATAAATGATTAGTACGCAAAATGAGCTTTTATCATGTTTTACAAATATTGTTATCATCAAAATAATCGATTAGAAGAACAACGTTCAACACTCCACATACTCTCATCCCGACTTATCTCTCTTACTAGAATTGTCTCATTTTCTAGGTCTCCCCCTAGTTTGTCTCACTTCGGGATCATTCATGGATGTTCTAGATTTACCACGCACCAACTTGCATAAATTAGCCTCTAACCAGGCCAGAAGAGCTGATCCCCAACTATACTCTGCACATGTGTCAAAATCCTCTAGAAATGGCAGAGACCATATTGGAAGAGGCCATATTGGAATCTGATCACTGCTCTTATGTGAAAACACATGTGCCCCAAGTAATAATAACATGGCAGCCCTAGACTGATATAGCAAACGCTCCTCACTAGGGTTTGGGTGTAATTCACCAAAGGTATGTAACATCCAATCAAGTCTAGCTGTCAAACAGTTTGTATCGACTTGATTGTTAACAAGTCTAATACCGAATAGACTCTCTATCATATCTGACTTGCTCGCCCTATTATCATTCCGCTCCGATCGGGTAACAGCAATACCATCCACCCTGAGGCCAAGCATAATCTCTACATCCTGTAATGATATCCCCAACTCTCCACCGACAAAATGGAACGAGTGCGTCTCATCACGCCACCTATCAACTAAGGCTGTAAGCAAGCCTCGGTCTACGCTATAATTACCTATAGTGTGAATACCATAAAAACCAGCCCTAATCATATTTTCAACTACTCTGTCAGGCGTCGGTATCTGCCGACTATAATTATAAACTCTAATTTTATGGGCATCTCATCTACCCGTTTCTCTTCCAGCATCCCAAGTCTGATTTGAAATATGACCAGTCTGTCGTAAAATGTCCATCCTGCCTTTAATCTGTGGATCTGGCTCTACCATCCTAACTATTTTTATTTTTAACAATAAAAACAACATAAGAAACATACACATTTAATGATAACCAAACAATTATTCTAATTATCTAATTAAACAAATTTTAATAAAAACTCAATTTTTTTATAAAACGGAAAAAATATCAACAACCCTAATTTTATAAAACACCTAATTTTCAAAACGGGTAAATATTAATAAAGCATAACTATTTTTATTTTTCTCAATCAAAACAAATAAGCATCATAAACATGTAACATCATAACCAAACCATTAGTAATAAATATCTAAATAAACAAATTTGAATAAAAACACTAATTTTTTTATAAAATGGGACAAATGTCAACAATTATTATAATTTCTATAATTAATATAAACAAACAACAAACAATTATATATAGCTACGTGAATAATCAATTTGCATATTTTATATATTTTTTCCTATTTTACAAATTGAAATTACACAAAATAAATAATAAATTAAAGAATAAAAGAAATAAATTGAATTAGGGATAAATTTGATTGATGATTTGGGGGTTTTCGTTAAGAAAGTTGATAGTTATTGTGGTTGATTGATTTGGGTTATTTTTGATGAAAAATTTGGGTTTTTGAGAGAAAGAAGAGAGAGTGTAATATAAAAATTTGTTTTTTTTTTAAAAAACGTAAAATTCTGTTTTTCAGGGACTGTCTGTGTAATTTTTGACCCAGGGACTGACTGTGTAATTTCTGAAAAGTAGGGACTGACTGTGTAATTTCTGCATAATTGCTACATACCGTAGATTAAATCTACGGTTTACAGTGATTTACTGTAAACCGTAGATTTAATCTACGGTCTGCAGAATTTCACTGTAAACCGTAGATTAAATCTACGGTTTGCACAGAAGCACTGTAAACCGTAGATTTTTTCTACGATTTGTACGTTTTTTCAGAATATTTGTAGTCTAAAAATACAACAAATAATCATATAGTCATACGTTTTATATTTCACATAAAATTCTAACTGGATAGTATCCTCATGTAGTATTTTTTTAGCATAAATTCACCTGTGAAAACAATCAAGGTTCAGCATTCAAAATCCCACAACTTAATTACCATTACTATCTCATTTAAGTCTTAATAAGTTATAACTGATCATGTTATTTAATAAATTTTCAATACAAACTTGTAGCTGTGATAATGTGCAACTATAACTAAACCACGGTCACCACCTATTTATATATCCGGTCCTTAAATTACTTAAACGGCATGTGAACTTGTCAAATTCTTAGCAATAGTCTTAAAACAAAAAATCGGACTCGTTAATAACTAAAATAAAATATATATATAAAATGCGGGGTTTCACAACACCGGCTTACAATCAGTGTCAATCTCGCACACCCATAAAATGAGCCCTTTTTTGAAGGGGAAATGATAAGCAAGTTAGAAATTAAATCACATTTGAAGTAAAACGCAAGTTAAAACAAATTTTAAGAAAAACAACCCAACCATTACGATTTACGAACGTAAATATAAAATTTCATATATAAAATACTTAAAATGTATTATCATCCCTTTTCATCACATATGCACAAAACTATTAAGTTTGCCAAATTAACCTCTCATAAGTCTTACTTAGCACACACAATTAGACATAACAAAAGTTTGTACTGCATAATACTTCGGTTCTAGTACTAGTATTATTAGACAATCGGAAGCAGACTTAGATGGTTGAAAACGCTTGATCACTTTCGATTTCGATAATTGGGATGAGAATCTTTTTTCCTTAAGTTGCAGGCTTCAGACTTTCATCCACGAATACTTTGGTTGGCAAGCCTTGGACGCTTCTTAGATGTCATCCATGTTCGGTTCTTCTCTGTACAAAATAAATCTAAGTTACTGATAATGATCAAACCTCGAAGTTGAAGTAAAAGGAATCTGAAAACAATATAGTTCAAAATGAAGTACACTAACCAGGTTGTTTTGTAGCTACAGAATCATTGAGTTCAACAACTGCAATAGATTTGTCCATTGTATCCGACCCACTTGCTCGCACTATAAAGACCTATTAAGATCGAAAATGAAAAGATTTATCAAAACATGAATAGTGAATACCACGAATTGATGTCCAAGTGAGAAACGAAAAATCAATTGCTAAGTCACACAAAATTCTTAGAAGTTCTAGTATAGGTTTAAATCCAGATCTGCAAAAACTCTTTTTGTTACATCTGTTTTTAAAATAACTTTCATTCCGCGCTACCAAGAAACTTAATACTATTTTTTATGGAGATATGAGACGATGCAATGCCAATAACAGAACCAGGCCGTTAACCACACTAAAAAAGATGTAAATAGAGAATAACCATGAAACTTGTAAATCACCATAAATATAGATAGACATGAGCTTTCCTGTTGGATTGTCGACAATGGCGCAACATCAATACATTTTACACATATCTGTTATTCTAGATAATAAAGATTACCAGTACATATAAACGATTACCTTGAATTTGGAAGGCAATACCAAATGGAAGACGAGAACATCATCCTCAAGCAGTTTCTCAGCTATAGAAAACTCCCTCCATCCATTAGTAAACACCCATTTCAGACCAAGTAATTTTACACGATATTTTTTCGCACTTTCAACCTCGAAAACGACTACCTGGTCTCTTCTCTGGATATGCTGTGCCGAGATTTCTGAAGGAAGACTCTGGCCAACATAAAAGAAAATATTTAGCAGATACATGATTTATGTTTCTGGAAGGCAAAGGTTCTTTGAGTTTCATGGTAAAGGAAAAACAGAAGAACCATATATAGTTCATGTTTTCATAGTTTGGCCATTGTCTCTATTCTCCAATAAAAAAATACCCTTGCCATTTACATACATGGTTCATTCAAAGCAATATTTCTTTGTGTATTTATCTCTCTCTGGAAAAACAAAAACCACTGAATAAGGCGAGGGCCAAGGTGATGCATATTTGTAAGCAAAAATAGTAGTATAAGAATTAGTACTTCAAAAAGAATTATTTCAAAAAAAAAAAAGAATTAGTACGTCAGGAGAACATATTTTGATTCTTGTCTTGAAGGAAAAATAGGAACGCAAAAATAAGCACAAACACGTGTTTGGAAAAGATTTTACAAAGGCTAACCATATAAAATGGAGATGACACAGTAGACCCTCTCATCGCTTTGATGAAGCGAGGAAACTCGCGAGACAAACTCGCTTGAACTTCTTTTGCTCTCTCCATAACCCGAGGCGACCATGCTTTGAAATTATTCGTGTTCTTATCCACAGCTCCCCTCAAATTCATGCAACTTCAGGAAAGTAACACATGAAAGTACTAAAATTAGGCACATGAAAATCTTGCCAGAACATCCACCAAGCAAGTAATGAAGAGTTACACAAAATCTGAAGGAGATAACCAAGGAAGAAAAAATCTCACTCAAACAGGAATATAATATATATAAAAAAAGTAAAAGTTACCACGCACTGCACAACAAAAATACTATGAATAAAAAGCCTCAGTGAGAAACAAGCTTTGATATCTCCGTTTTGGGGATACGACTAAATATGGCAAAAGATAATCGAAGTACAATGTCTAGTTTCCTCAACATTGATAAAGAAATAGATATATGCATGCTATGTAACCGAATTAAGAAAAATGAAAATTCAAAGTTGAAACAGGGCATATATTACTTGTACAAACTATAAGCAACGAAGCGTGTACACCATTACTTGTGGTACACAATATTAGTGTAACTAGTGTTAGCATAAACTCAAAGCGTGTTTATTAGATTCTATACCTATGTTCATGCTGGATCTGCTTTCGTTTAGGCTTAACTACCGGATCCGTCACTCCATCCTGCAATGACAAATTAACACAATATTAATTTGATGTTATAACTTCATGAATATTACCTCTAAGGAACATATACAATAGTAAATTTACCTCATTCTTATGTTTATTAAGTTCTAGTGCTTTCAGAGACTCCCACCGGGCAACTATTGTCTTGTCCCCCCAAACACCAACTCTTGGCCCTGCACCCGAAACGGGGGTCCTGAGCTCCAAGTAGAAAAGCTGCATTTGAACAAACTTGGATGGTAAAAAACCTTGTAATAAATGCATTCAGATAATCATATCTTATCATACTAGCATCATAAGCTTGTATTAAACGCGCACAGGGGTCAAATCTCTTTTGCGTTTAGTGATTGAGGAAGGAAAACATGTTTTTTGTGCTACTTCCATTCAAAAGTTAACAATTACTACAAACTACTCCTGTTTGAAGGCAATTAGGCTTATTGAAAATTCTCATCCTTAACTATAAGATTGCTATAACAATGTTACCAATTCTTTGACACGAAGAATTATTTTGTAATTATTGAAATGAAACTTTGTTCCAAGGACTGAAATCCAATCACCCAAACTTCATAAATTTGAGACACAAATGCAGTGTGGCAATCATTTTTGAAATCTAAATAAGACAGCTAGACGCATGTGCTCCCTGGCTAACAAAGACAAAACTTAATATCGAAGTTTACAAATATACGATTATTTTCTGAACATATTAAAGTCGATTTAGATAAACCATCCATTTATACGTACCACAAGGAAAAATGTACACCCATCTGTGGCCTTGTTAGGTTTTCCCCTAGTTTTCTTGACCCCCTCGCACAAAAAATCAAGGACGAGTTTCGACCAGTTCATCTCTGAAATTAAACTAACACCTGTTAGGCCATGTAGGTATTTTCTGTTCACTCCCATACCCGAGGTCGCACAAAGGAATGAACCAATCATGAACAAGACAAACTTCACGACAAACTCATCTGTGTCGCCGCTCAACTTTAGTAGGCATTCCTTTAGTTGTTTCGTTGTTATATTGCCACCTCCTATGTTGCAAGGTAAACATGTAAGAACCTGAATTATCATATAAATACAATTTTCAATTTTTAAGTAGAGGTCAAAAGTAAACCTGTACCAATTAGTGTAAACATCATAAGTTTTTTTTTTTTTTACTTCTTTCCTATATTGAAAATGGTGTCAGTTAGTGATTAGCGACTTTTGTTTAGAAGTATACTTCATTTCAAAATAAGTAAGATTGTCCAAACTTTAAAAAAAAAAATTGTTCTTGAATCATAGAAAAGTAGTATTAAGGTGCTACTGAACAACATTTTCTACTCAAAAAGTAAAAGTGACAAATAGTTCCACTTACCAAACAAGACCTTGATCTCTTTTGCTGTATTTCTGGTGGTAGGTACTCGTTTTCCTGTAGATGGAAGACCTAATATGCGTTCCACATCTTCGGGAGCAACGATGAACTTAACATCATGAAGAGTCAATGTTTTTGTTTCAGGGTTAAAATTGTTAAGTAACCAGTCACGCAAATCACGTGGGAATTGGGTGCATTTTAAGTCTAATAAGCCAGAAAAACCACTTGATTTGATGGCTTCCCTTTGCGCGTGGTTCCTGTTCACGGATTCGATGACTTGTTTCATGGGGCGGAGTATGATGGGACGATTAGCCATGTTCTGAAAAGAAAACTGTAAACAAATAAACCGCTTTTAGAAGAAAGAAAATCAAGCTCACACAATACGTACAAATGATATATGGATCAGTATGAACAATACTATTAGTTTATCGAGTCCAAACCAATTGTTGTGATTTTATTCCAGCTAAATGATTTTTACAATTGAAGATGAAATGAAAAAAGAGAGGATCTGGTCCTCTCGATATATGAAAAGGCTATATACATTACACAATAACACAACCTAGACGAAACTCTGACTACAAAATAATGTTGATTTTGTGAGATTCAAAATCCGTCACAAACCCGTTACAAATTGACTATCATGTTACAAATTTGTCACAAATTGACAGTCTTGTCACAAATCGTCACAAAAACCGTAGCTATTAAACTCGTCACGAAAAAAAACCGGTTGCAATTCCTACATATTTTTTGTAGTGTCCAGCAAAAAGGAATAAGCATAATTTTCTGAATAAAACTTCATATTTGGCTTCTGAACTAGACTCTTGAGACACTTTTCTTTATGTTTAATCTATGTACACAATCAAAACACAAAAGTTAGTTAATCTAAATTCTGCTGATCTATTCATGGCCACAATTGTTTCACTTGAGGTAGTCTTTTTTTCCCAAATATGATTGATGAAAATTTCATTCAAGTGACCGAGCTCGTCAAGTGAAGATTAAGTTACTCTGTTACCCACACTAATAGAGCCTCCTATGTACTTGAGAAAAACTATGAATGAGGTCAAATTTGTGACTCGTCTAACAAAAATAGCCAAATATGCCAGTTCTTCAAGACGAAGGTACAATTTATCATGGAAATGAAACTGTAGGGGGCTAATATTGTCTGAAAATATTAGAAAGAAGGGGTTATAATGTCACTTTTCTGAATATAGGGAGTGAATATATAATTACCGGAGGTTGAAGAATCCAAGATGTTTTGTGTGTAAGGAAAGACAGGCAAGGAAATGCAATTCTAATGTTTGCTTAACAAAACCAATGCAAAGAAACAAGCATACAATACATATATGTGTGTTTATATTTTCACAAATAAATTGCTCTTAAAATATTTGGTATAAGTCCATTTTTTTATTCTTTTTTAAGTCCAACTTATATGTTATTAGATGGTTTCAAAAGTTTCTCATAATATCTGTACGGAATTCAATGAAAAAAAAAATATAGTAAATTAAATTGCTTTTCCAATTCATACACCAATACTATTGACGTTTTAGTGTTCACTTCTTATTTCTTAAAATGTTTCAAATATTAGTATGGTGTAGTTTAGGAATAAAGAGTACAATTAAAATTATAACAAAATAATGTAAAAGCTAATTAGTCGCTCACTGCGAGGATAGGAAATAGAAACCGGAAGATAGATCAGAATCAAATTCTTGAAATGTGAACATAATTCAATATACGGAGTGTTCAAATTTGTAAGAAACACACGGATTTATTGGATTTTGTCGTTCAAATCCTCAAATGGACCGAGTTGTTTTTTTGTGTTTGCAAAATCTCAGTCATCGGATTTTCATTTAACTGTCCGGTCTTCTAACTTGTCCCATCCCCTAGAAACAACCTACTGGAACATATAATATGTAACTTCATGTATTTTTATTACAAATTTATTTCTAAAGTTAGAAACAGCAACTACGTACGTATATCTCCCTAATTTCGTATGTACTAATATTAGTAAATTGTTGTTTTGAATATATCAATTTGGTCGATAGAAATTATAATTAATCAATATTGTTTCTTTTTCTAACTTGGTTACCGCTTCATTTGTCTACTGGTAACGATGCCACGTGTCCTCAACATGCTCACTGACTATAAAAATGAGTAAAAGAATGGGAAAATATCAATAACTACATGTCTAAGCACTTAATTACTAAAAAAAAAAAACATTATCTCCGTACTCGAACACAAGTTGACTAGAATTTTTAGTAAAAAAACTAACCACTCGACCGCAGATAAATATTGATTAGAGAAATGAAATGAATTATATATATGGGGAGGGATCAATACACACATAAAAATACACACTATTTTTACACACCAATCACAATCCTTCATTTACTTATTTTTAATGGTCAAGATTAATTCATCTAATAACAAGAATAAACACATAATCTTGACCATTAGAAATAAGTAAATGGAGGGTTGTGATTGATGTGTAAACATAGTGTGTATTTTTATGTGTGTATAGATCATTCCCATATATATATATATATATATATATATATATATATATATATATATATATTGTCAAACGGGTGCCTTGAAAATATACGTTTTTTTGACGTTTTAGACCCACTCTTGGTTACACCGGTTAGACATTTGCTTTTTTCTAAAATTTTAAAATATATGAGCTTGTTTAATTGCAGTTTCAAGCCCGGGTTATTCGTTCTTCATCACGGGTTCAAGTTCATGTGGTTGCCCATCTTAAAATTAAGCTAAAAACCTGAGCCTTTTCTTTTCTGGAACTGAAAGTTCAAAGTTCTATAGATTTTAGAAGCTTGAACAATCACTTTTCTCAACCTCAAATGATTCGCCTTAAATGCTTAAAAGTAGTGATGAAAAAAGCCAGCCCCAAGCCCTATGAGCATACACATTGCACTTCATAAATTTGGTTAGCTAACTTTGTCAAATAAACAAAAAAAAAAACACCCATTAACTTTCATAGAAACTAATTTTAACTTGCATTTTTTTTTTTGCATTGAACTAACTAGTTTTGGATAGCAAAAGTATATTTTATTAATATATTGGTACTAGTTAATGAGATAAATGAGATCTATGATTATTAAACAATTTAAAATATAATTTCAGGATAAAGTGATTGTCATCTCACTCATTAGTGTGGTCGCTAACTTTAGCATAAAACTTAACTAGTGATTGTCAACAGGCATTTCATGAGTGTGTTATCAAGCAGTGTAACCAAAATATAATTTTTTAGCTAACAATTGACACTAAAATGTGATATATCTAGTCTAATATAGTTGCTATAAATAACAGAGGTAAACTACATTTTCCCCACCATTGTTTTGGGCTTACCCTTAAACATATGTGTGTAGTACTAGACGGCTATGTAAACTTTAAGAGTGTAATTCATTTCGGCAGATAATGTAACTTTGAGCACAAGTATTATGCCAATGAGATTCCAATTGAGAATATGATCTATACAAACCAGGCATACGCTTTTTATTTTGTTTTTATGAGAAGAAAATAGTCAAAAGTTCTAATTTATCTAGTTCTACAACAGTCTTCTCCGGTTATGGAAAAAGCGATAAAGGTTGAAACGGGATTGTCTCGTGAACATCCTTGCATCGTCAATGAAATGACACCATCACATGTTACACAACATTTACATAAGGATAAGGTTAGACTTTCGTTTGTTCTGATTCGGTTTTAAGCTCGGATTGATGGTTCTTACTCACAAGTTGAAGTTCATGTGCTTGGTCCAACTTAAAATTAACATCTATTTCGGGTGAACTACACTTTTCCTCCTTTGTTTGAGAGTTACCTCTCACAAAAAAAAAAAAAAAAGTGAAGTACTAAAGCTTGCTTATGTATTATTTGGGAATATATGGCTCTTCAGCCTTGTGATTCAAGCTAATGCTAGATGCTTAACTTTGAGGACAAGTGTTATGCTAACGAGATTTCACTTGAGCATATAATTCACTTAAATCAGGCATAAGCTTCTTTTTTCTTTTCTTTTTGTATGAGAAGTCTGTCCAAAGTTCTAATTTAGCTAGTTCACAGCAGTCTTCTCCGGCTTTGGAGAAAGCTAAAAAGGTTAAAGCGGGTTTGTCTCAGGAACATCCTAGCTTCATCAAAGAAATGACACCTTCAGATGTTACAGACCATTTTTATATGGCAAGGCATTTGTCTGTTTAAAGTATATGAGCTTCAATAAATAAATTCTTTAAGCTTAGGTATTTGTTCTTCGTCGTCAAGAGTTGCTGTTCATGTGTTGCCCAACCCAAAACTTAAGTTTTCGGTCCTGAAGATGCCAAATGTTTTAGAAGTTTGAACCAAACAGTCTTCTCAACCTTAAATGAGTATTTCTCGAGACTGAAACCGCAAGGAGATATGCAATACTTGCTACCCATATATATTTGATACATGGGTAAGGAATTGTAAAGTTGTGCTTTTGATCATGTTTCAGAACCTGGCGAAAACAACAACTAGAAATAAATGAAAATTAGTCGTTTTTCCGTTAAATTTTTTTACCTGTTTGTTGGCCAGAAATTTCCTCACCAGTTTAGTAAATTGCATCTACCAGCTGATGGACAAACACTAGTTATTTTGGAGGACGAAAAAGGGAAACAATACAAAACTAAGTATCTTTCTCATTGGGGCTCGCTTAGTGCTGGATGGTGACATCAATTGTGAAAAGTTTGCGTGAACGCGATGTTTTGGTTTTCCATTTAATACAGCCGTTCACATTCAAGGTAATCTTATCAGCTGTTTCAGTGT
Organism: Primula vulgaris; assembly: GCA_963920805.1. Lineage (NCBI taxonomy): Eukaryota > Viridiplantae > Streptophyta > Magnoliopsida > Ericales > Primulaceae > Primula > Primula vulgaris. Next base: position 23,084,195 of record OY987217.1, on the reverse strand, counting down.
ACTCAAATATGCAGGTTTTCATTTCGGCAATATTTGCAACCGTCTTTAATCAGAACCTGCGAGAACAAAGATCCTGAGACAAATTTTTAAAGCTGGGAAATAAACAGCCAAATTTGGGCGTACCCAAACAAATTATCAACTAATTTCAAGTACGTTTACGGTATGTAGACAGGAAAAAATCGCATATATATCTAAACTTTTGGTCATAGCTGCTTATTACCTCTATCATTTTTCCCAATGTCATTGACGCTGATTCATTTGTCATTACTTTCAATTTTAGCTCTATATACGGCGGCCAGATGATTTTGATCCGGTCGACAAAGATCCTGTTATTCGGAAACCTATAGAATATTATCTTAGTAAGTATTTGTGGTCGATTGTTTTTTGTAGTAAGCTCGGTTTCATTTGTTGTTTACTTTTAAGTGGTTGGTCTTGAGCCTCAAATATGTCAGCTTTTCTACTTAGGCAGTCTCACATAATGAATTTTTACGAGGCTCACTGCCACTTTATGAATTTACATATAAATTTGTGTATGGGGTATATGCAATATTTACTCTTATTTTCGACGTTCAACGTTATACTGTCATTCAGCTGTAACATTTTTTAATATTCCTATATAGAAAAGAAAAGAGGATGTAAGAAACCGAAAGAACATACAACGGTTGTCAGACCAAAAGTCTACCGAAAAGACGTCAAATCAAGCAACTCAGCCCCAGAAAATAGTAACATCACAGATAGCAAGTCGCTAATCACAGATGAGGACATATTTTCTCAAACTATTTCCAGTTTCAGTAAATTTAAAATCATCATTGAAAACAAAACAATCCGAAATTCCCAAACAAATCCGCACTGGCTACTTCAACCTCTGCCAAACAAGGAAAACGTTGCTACACCGCGACCTTATCAAGGGCATCAACAGAAAACTGGCAGCATCGATTATCTCCGAGACGACTAATACTGCAGATGCTATTACAAATAGTGAAATATCTTCTCCTCGAGAAGATATAGCTTATTGGAACGCAGCTCTACAAAGTTTCGAGTTCCTTGGTATGGATGTAGGCTTTATTCAAGCTCGTTTGGACCGTCTTTTAGGAATCACTCGGGAACTTAGCAAGGCTATTGCAGATTCGAAGAATAATAAAAATGCCGACTTGGCTCTCATCGAGGAGGAGATAAAAGAATACGAGGAAAAAGTTGGCGAGCTGAAAATTTTGAAGAAAAAATAAAAAACGAGACAGAATGAATCCGTGGAAGAAGTTGTTGAAAAGTTTAAAGTAATGTACAAGGAAGAAGCTAAGGCCCCATGGCAACTGCTATAAGTCTTTTAAGTAGCTTTTGCTGGTGATGCTAAATATAATTTTGTTGGTTGTTCAAGTATATGGAACAACAATCTGAACTGAATATATTTTAAATTTCACTACTGTGCGACTGTGTGTATATATGATGTACATTATATTGCACAATAGGTCTTGCTAGTTCTTCTGTGTACATAAGTCAGGTGTATGTATCCGCAGGGCCGGTTCTGAGTTTTTTTTTTTTGCCGTGTGCAAAATCAAAATTACGCCCCTCGATGACTGAAAGTTTTACGAATAAGAAACGAAATAAAATTTTACAACTAATATTTTTTAAGGTACGCAAGTTTTTTTTTTAATTACTTCTATAAATTTAAGGTATGGTTATCTCGTTTAGCTTATCTCTCGTTTTTTTATAACTTTTGTAGGTTACAGGTTTTAAAGAGTCAGAGTTAATTTAGTTAGGAACCAGTCAGATCTTCCTAGGATACTGTTTTATTTCTGCTGTTAATAAGTTTTTAAGATTATGATTTCCGATTTCTGTTTCTTTAGTATCGAAGACTTTATTTGAATAAGTTGCTATCGATATTTTGAGTTTCATTTTAGGTGGTGGTTGAGATATTCAAAAATAAGAACGAATGTTTGAATTTATTATATTATAGTCTAAATTATTAATTTAATTACTTTTTAAGTTCGGCATTCGTCTACCACGTGTCAAACCACGTGTTAGTCGGCCGTCTAGCACCCTTAGGTTCTGAGTTGTTACATCTGCCTCTTCCCTCCCCCTCGATGTCGTACTCCTCTGGGCATGGCGGCAGCCTAAGTTTATACAGGGACTGTTATTGTGAATTAGATAGATTTACTTTTTAGTTTGTTTCACTTTGATCCTATTCAAATATTTTATAGTTAGGACTTAAATTGTTAAAAGCTTTAAAACTTTAAAAAGATTTACAATTTTGTATTAGACTGTCATAATAAAATACTCATTAGGCTGTCTAATAAATTACTCATTGGTGAATTAGATTATTAAAAAAATTGTATTAGATTGTTAAAAAAATTATATTAAATTGCCATTTTGTTTGTATTAGAGTGTCAAAAAAATTGTTTTATTAGATTGTCAGAAAAATTACTTATTAGTGAATTAGATTGTCCAAAATATTGAATTAGATTGTCAAATTTTTTGTATTAGATTGTCAAAAATGATTTATTAGATTGTCAAAAAAATTATATTAAATTGCCAAAAAAATTGTATTAGACTGTAAAAAAAATGATTATTTTTTGTTTTAGATAGTCACAAATGTTGTTTTATATCGTCAAAAAATTTGTATTAGATTGTCAACAATTTTGTATTAGATTTGTATTATATTGTCAAAATGTTGCATTAGATTGTCAAAAGTTTTGTATTAGATTGTAAAAAAAATTGTAATAGATTCTAAAAAAATTATATGAGATTTTCAAAAAAAAAAAAACGTATTAGATTGTTAATTTTTTTGTTTTAGATTATCAAAAATTTTGTATTAGATGTCACAAAAGTTGTGTTAGATTTGTCAAATATGTTATATTAAATTGTCAAAAAAAATTGTAATAGATTATGAAAAAAATTATATTAGATTTTCAAAAAAATCGTATTAGATTGTCAAAAATTTTAATATTATATTGCCAAAAAATTGACTAATATTTTTAAAAAAATTGTATTAGATTGTCAAAAAATTGTATTAAATTACAAAAAAAAATTGTATTAGATTGTCTATTACATCGTTAAAAATATCGTATTAGATTGTTTATTAGATTGTGAAAAAAAGTGTGTTATTGTCAAAAAAATTATATAACATTGTCTATTATATTGTCAAATAAATTATATTAGATTTTCAAAAAAATTGAAAAGCCTACATTTTCATGGTAATTTCATTTGGTCAGTTATTGTTGCTGTCTTACTGATTTTTTTATTTTTATTTTACTTTTTCTTCCAAGATTATTGAGATGAAGGCAATACTTTTTTGTTATTGATACTGTAACGACCTTAAGGGGAGGGGTATTAGCTAGGTTGTCTTGTTAGATCAGTTTTTGTTTATGAACCAAAATTCAGCTGCTTGGTAATTTTTGTAGTGGTGATAGGTTTAAAACTGTTAGATAAAGACTTAGTTCTCTGTAGAAACTCAAGGGGTCCAAACAATTTAAGATGGTAGACTTTAACTCTATAATTTATGACTTCGTTTTTTGTATATAAAAAATAAATAAAAATCATGTCCAATTGTGACGTTGAAGTTTTTTTCCAGATGGGGGGGGGGGGGGGGGGGGGGGCATGTCGATTTTTGAGATATACGCTTTCATGATGATGCTGAGGTAATTTGTATTTATTAAGCTAATTATTATTTTGGGTGGTAATGGTATGTCTCTTATCAGTTAATGTTTTTTTTTTTGTTTTTCAATAGTTATTAAGCATGTGATTTGATGAGAAAGTTCCTAAATATATTGCTCTTGTGTATTTTGAGTTATTGTGTAAATAATATATTTATATTTTAATTACTAAAAATATATTTATATTTATACGACTATGTTTCAAATCATTCAGTTTTTGTTTTATATGAAAGAAACTTACCTTTAAAATTATTTATTCCAAAGTTAGGTTTAATCTTCTTGAGTATTAAAATTCTATGATAAAATATCACATTACAAAGAAACCAAGGAGACCCACTGTTTTTTTTTTTTAGAAACTATGGTGACGACTTTGATATTTATATAACCATTTTTATTCTAAACGCAAAGTGTAAGTTATGGTTATACTAATGAACACAAAATTTCATTCACTTTTTGTAAGTTATGGTTATACTAATAAACACAAAATTTCATTCACTTTTTTTCATTTACTAATTGCTACCGTCTATGAGTAACCTATAACGGTTTCATTCAATTTTTTTCATTTACTAATTTCTACTGTCGTCTGTCTATGAGTAACGGTTTTACTAACAAATATCTCAGGTATCGTCTAAGAAGTACATGTTTTCCAAAATGAAATTATAATTTAATATAAATATTAATATTGTAGATGTTCATGTTGAGTTACCTGCCACTAACTTTAATATTGTTAAAAAATTATTAAATTTAACAAGAACTTTAACTTTAAAACACAATAATTAAAAATCCAAACAAAATTATTGAACTCTATTTGATACTACATAAATTTAAGTATTATTTAAAAATAGTAAAAAAATCAATGATTTTAATATATCTTATTTTATATATTAAAATTATATAAAAATAAAATTACAAAACACACGCATAAATGTAGATCATTTGATTGTTTTAATTTCATCAATTAGATGAAACTATAGAATATGTGAGTGCACTATGAACTCTAAAAAAAATTCATATAATAATCTACTATTTTTTTTAGCGGCAACTTGTGTTTTACACTCCATCAATTCAATATGACCATCGGATTGTTTATTAATGGACGATTACAAATTATTCAAGGATTGAATAAACTAGATAACTTTGTTAATATTTTACACTAATGTAAGCCTTAAAATTAACATGCATGCATGTCATTTAAAACATAATTAAGGGATAACATGTCAATATTTAACAAGAAAAAATTAACAACTATTGTGTATGTTTTAACCAATGTTAAATTTGTTCATCTCTCTCCTAAAAACATACATTTTTTTTTATATTCTTTCACTTTACAAAACATAGAATTTTCTGAATTATTTAAATGATAAAAATTGACTTGGTAAATATGGGCACTAAAATTTTAAGTTTCAACCCATTAGAAAACAAAAAAAAAAAAAGATTGAGAACCTGGAGACTACATTAATTAAAATTATTTATCAACAATTTTTTTTTACAAAAACTGATTAAAATATATTGTCAATCAAATCGGGACATTTTATCAACCGTTAACTTTTCAACCCAATAAAAACCCCAAAAAAATGAAGAACCCTAATGGTTAACTGCCCGAAACTTAAATATTAATTAAATTTTAAGAGAAAATTATTTGTTTTGATCAAAACGGGACATTGTACCGTTTTTTTAACTTTTCAACCTAATTAAAACCCAAAAAAAAAATTGAAAACTCTACTAAGACTAATCTAAAATTAAATATTAATTAAATTTAAAAATATTGATAAAAAAATGTTTTTAATCAAAATAAGGCATTGTAACGTTATGCTGTGACGGACCAAAAATACAAAATTTTAAAAACTTGCATATACTCCCGTTAAAGTTGGTAAATGTGGGATGTTGGATGCATTTATGGTTATTAATTTTGTGTTTTTCAAAATTAAATCATTTCATGAAATAATTCCACATGTCATGTTTTATATGGTTTGACACACCATATAAGCATCATTAGTTGGTTCACCCGGTTCTTGACGGTGTTTCTCATTAGTGTGAGACTATAAAACGGGAAAAAAAATAAGGCCGACATTTTAAAATTTGTCACGTCATTTCACTTTTTGTATTAAGACTATTGCCTCTGTTTTTTTTTTTATCTGAAACAACAAAACTAAACTAGTAGGCATATGCGTCTGTTGGACGTGGTCTGATGGATGTTGTCTGATGGACTTGGTCTGATGGATGTTGTATGATGTACTTGGTTCGATGGACGTTGTCTGATGGACCTGGTTCGATGGACGGTATTAATTTTATTTTATTTTTCCACCCAAAACACTTCAATGGAGGGGGGTTAGACAGACCCCTACCTGTATATAAACATATAATATTAATCCGTACGTAAGAGGCAGACATAAACCAAAGCTCTCAAATAAATAATTGAATGCATGATATCTAGAGAACAAAAAATGAAATCTACGCAACTGTGACAAATAATAAGTGGACACATGAAAATAAAAATTCAATGTCATCGTCTGATCTGAGTCATCCGTCTCGAATCCAGTGCAAGTATCCCCTTGATCCTCTGCGAAAAAGTACTAATATCATGAAAGATCTGATCAGTCTCATACGAACACGTCCAGTTTGCCATGAAATCTGCCACCTCGTTCACCTCTCTAAAGACGTGCCGAACTAATACCCACATGCGTGCACAACTGACGTATACGAGGTAGAGTGTAATTGTGCTCTCATGCTCCTAAAGCCGTTGAAATCATCCAAGATACCACTTTCGTAGAATCGGACTCAACCTCTAATCTATATAAACCCATCTCGGACGCCATATCCAAACCAATCAAAATAGCATGTATCTCAGCAAAAGTAATCGGTCTCGGTTTAAAAAATCTATCGTATGCTCTAACTACACGACCATACTTGTCCCGAAGAATACCCCCTTATATAAAAATGTCAAATTTTATAGAATTATTTTGAACAAACAGTTGAGAAAAAATCAATTAAAAAAATATAATAAAAAAAACAATTAAGAATTAAAAAAAAAAAACAGATAAAATAACCAATATTTATGACCAAATAAACTGTGTAGTGACTAAGCTTGTGTACTGACTAAGGTGACACGTGTTTAACGACAGTGAAAATGACACGATAATAAAAACACACTGTAATCCATTTCACCGCTCACTTCATAAATAATTTAAAACAAACTCCAAAAAAAAAGTTACAGGAAACCAAAAATGGAGGCAAAAGAAAAGAGCAAAAAAGAGGAACCACCTCTTTCTCTTTCACAAATACTTTTATCTACTAACAACCCTTTTGCTTCTTCCACCAAGGTATATATTTCATTTATACTTTATCATATATATATTTAGCTGTTTTATATTAATTTTTCATTAAATATGGTAATACTACTACAGTATATGATTGCATTTGGTTATTATTATTATTATTATTATTAGCAGGATAAAATCAGCTCACAGCAGAGTAGGAAAAGGCCAGTGGGTCCCACTTCTAAATATGAGTTCGTGCAAGTCAGTCCCCTTGTTCTTAGTACTATATACTACTTGTACTGTTATAGACTTTTATGCATCACTTGTTTGATAATTTAATTGAGAGGAAAAAAAAACAAGGTAATAAATATTGGAAGGATTGTTTATGGGATGAATTTCCTAATACTAAATTCGACCCTAGTCTTATAGTTGCAATTGAAACAATTAATGCTGCAAATTTGAAACAGTTTCACGAGATTTATAGCCAATTGTCTTTTGACCAAGTGACGATTTTGCTCGCCAAATTGTTTGGTTTCTTGCAAATTTTCATGAATATCTGATACTATAGATAGATTAATATAAGGGAAATAAAACAACATGCTGTTTTTAAGTATTATTTTGATGATTTAGTTGTTGGGAAGAAATGGATAGTCGGAAAAGACTTATAACACAACTATGCAAACTCACAAAAATAAAAGGGGAACAAGTAACTTTTATATAAATTTTCTCTCTTATTTGGTAGTGTTTACAATTGAAGAATCAACACCTATTTATACTAATATGAATAAAAAATGAAAAGACATGAGTTATGCTTATTCATAATTACATTGCAACTCAAAGGCTTATAACTTAAAAATAAATAAAAGCTGAATATTTAAAACCAAATAAGTTAGTAATTTCAACACTCCCCCTTAAACTTGTTTGGTAACTCCAAGCAACTTTCTCAATCTTCGAAAATCTTCATACTTGAGTGCCTTTGTAAAAATATCTGCTACTTGGTCTTGTGATTTTGTGTACTTCACTTCAACATCCTTCACGAATAAAATAACGCGTGTCGATATGCTTACTTCGATCATGAAACACCGGATTTTTGGCAAGGACAATCGCGGACTTATTATCAACAAATACTTTCGTAGTTTCATTTTGTGACATCCCCAATTCCTTCAACAAATTTCGTAGCCAAATCGCATGACAAATACAAGAATTAGCGGTAACATATTCGGTTTCACATGTAGATAGTGTCACAATTGGTTGTTTTTTCAAACACCAAGTAAAAGCCTTATCTCCCATATAAAAAACAAAGCCACTTGTACTTTTAAGATCATCAATATCGCCTCCACAATCACTATCACTATAGCTAATCAACTCAAAATCATTAGAAAATGAGTAATTTAATCCAAAATCAACCGTACCTTTATGTAACGGATGATTCGTTTCGCATGCTTCCAATGCGACAAATTTGGAGCTTCCATATAACGGCTAATAAGACCAACTGTATATAAAATATCCGATCGAGTAGTAGTTAAATATCGTAAACTTCCAACAACACTCTTAAAAAACGTTGGATCCACACTTTCATCATCAAAATATTTCGATAATTTTGTAGCACAATCTATCGGAGTATTTATCGGCTTACACCCATCCATTTTAAAAAATTTAAGAATATTTTTTGCATAGCCTTCTTGCGAAATAAAAATTCCATTTTTATTTTGTTTCACCTCAATTCCAAGATAATACGACATAAGACCAATATCCGTCATTTCAAATTCACGACTCATTACCCTTTTAAAATCCTCAAAAAACTTCGGATTATTTCCCGTAAAAATCAAATCATCAACATATAGGCAAACAATCAACGCATCATCATTTTTATCCATTTTCACATAAAGAGAATGCTCATGGGGACACCTTATAAAATTATTTTCTTGGAAGTACTTATCAATTCTAGTATTCCAAGCTCTCAGGGCTTGTTTCAAAGCGTAAAGCGCTTTTTTCAATTTTAAAACTTTATTTTCAAACCCATTAATCTCATAACCCGGTGGTTGTTGCAAATAAACTTCTTCTTTCTAAATTTCTATTTAAAACCGCCGATTTCACATCCATTTGGTTTATTTTCCAATTATTTTGGGTGGCCAAAGAAATTAAAAATCTAATAGTTTCTAGACGAGCCACTGGAGCAAATACATTATCAAAAGTCGATACCGGCCCTTTGGTTGTATCCTTTTGCGATCAACCTTGATTTATATTTTTTGATTTCTCCTTTTGCATTTCTTTTCTCTTTATAAACCCATTTAGCGCCAATAGCTTTGTGCCCTTTCGGTAAATCCGTCAACTCCCACGTATCATTTTTTATTATCGAGTCAATTTCTTCATCCATAGCATTTCTCCAATTTTTATTTTCCATCGCTTCTCCATAACCTATCGGTTCACATCCCGCAAACGTGGCGTTCTTTCGCTAGAACTTTCGTCGATTTGGGATTGTGGTTGGACTTGTGAGTGGGGTGATGGAGGTGGAGTAGCGAGTTCTTCTTTCATTTCGATTTGCTCTTCTTTTTCATCGCCATAATAAGGGAAAAAATCGTAGTCATCTTCATTTTTGTCCCAATCCCATGTTCGCTCTTCATCGAACTCAACATCTCGACTAATAACAAATTTTCCATTTTCCGGATTATATAATTTATAGTCTTTCGCCCTCGAGTCGTAACCGATGGAGTCGTAACCGATAAATAGAAACTTTTCGCTTTTTTCATCTAGTTTGGACCTTTTTTGATCCGGAACATGAGCATACGCAATACTCTCAAAAACCCGTAAGTGAGATAACCGGTTTTATTTCGTTCCATGCTTCCTCGGGAGTTTAACCCCCAAACACTTCGAGATGGAGAACGGTTCGATAAATAAACCGCACTATCCACGGCCTCGGCCCAAAACTCTTTTGGAACATTTTTACTTTTAAGCATGCTACGAGACATATTTAAAAGAGATCGGTTTTTTATTTCAACAACCCCATTTTGTTGTGGGGTATAAGGAACCGTCAAAGGACGAAAAATTCCATTTTCTTCGCAATATTTTTCAATATTTCATTTTCAACACGAGATTTAAATTTTTTGAAAGCATCAAACACATCGGATTTTTAAAAAATAAACCCAAGTCTTTCTACTAAAATCATCAATAAAAAGAGCAAAATAATTGCCTTTTCCAAGAGAACTTAGTTTAATAGGACCACAAATATCCGTATGAACAAGTTCCAAAGGGTTTTTAGCTCTTGTAGTCGTTTGTTTCGGAAAACTTTTCTCCATTTTTCAATTGGATTAAAACTTCTCCCTTCCCTTTCACCGGAATTTTAGATTCATCACCAAAATAAATATTTCCATTTATCGTTTCATCAATTTCGGTAAACATATTTTTATTACCACACATATGGTTGCTAGCCCCCGTATCTAAATACCACGTAGTATTTTCTCTGCTTTTATTTTCATTATGCGCAAATAAAAGTGTAGAATGTTCTTCATTTTCTCTAGCAAAATTAGGCCTTTGCTCAAATTTATTATTACTCAATCTACACTCGGAAGCGTAATGCCCAAATTTTTGACAATTATAACATTTAATTTGGGACTTATCATACCTCAGTTTTCCATTATAATTTCCTCCTCTTCCACGGGCTCTCGTCGGATAAGAGTTTTGTCTCATCTCTTCTTTTTCGAAAGAGTTGTAACCACCACGGCTATAATTTTGACCTTGAGCTCTTCCTCGTTGGCTATTCGGGTTGCCAAAATTCTTCTCGTTCATAGTAAATTTTGTTTGGAGAGCTTATTCAAGCGACTCTTCTTTGACAACTCTTTTGTTGAGTTTGTCTTCATGAGTTTGAAACGATCCTAATAGTTGATCCGCCGTCATAGATTCTACGTGTTTAGATTCCTCCATAGCCACAACATGAGTTGAGCGTAGAATTTTTTCGCCAACACGAGTGTCGTTTAAATCTTCACCGCATGATTTCATTTGAGTTGTAATTGTTTAACACGTGAAACATTGGAGCCGAACTTTTTTCACCTTGTTAACTCCTAAGATATCCCACGCCTCCTTACTCGTGGTTGCACATGTCACCTTTTGAAACATAGTTTCATCCAACGCTTGATGGATGATAGTGAGAGCTTTCCGATCCTTTTTCTTCAAATCTTTCACCGCATCCCGTTGAACTTGGGTTAGAGCGGCACCTTCCATGGGTTCATCATACCCGGTTTCGACGGTTTTCCACACATCTTGGGAACCAAGGAACACTTTCATTCTAATGCTCCAATTATCGTAAAATCACTTCTTGAGTATAGGGATAAATGGGGTCATTCCATGGGCTATTTTGGGACCGTTGGCTTTGATACCACTGTTGGGAAGAAATGGATAGTCGGAAAAGGCTTATAACACAACTATGAAACCTCACAAAAATAAAAGGGGAACAAGTAACTTTTATATAAATTTTCTCTCTTATTTGGTGGTGTTTACTATTGAAGAGTCAACACCTATTTATACTAATATGAAGAAAAAATGAAAAGACATAAGTTATGCTTATTCATAAGCAACTCAAAAGTTTATAACTTAAAAATAAATAAAAGCTGAATATTTAAAACCAAATAAGTTAGGAATTTCAACATTAGTGTTGTACTTTTGTAGTAAAAAGGTGGAGCAATACTATTTATGGAAATGCAGGGGTTAAGTATGTTTATTTAAGCCATTGACGTAATTAACCATTTATCGTTGGAAAAAAAATTAGATTAATACTCATTTGATAGGTTCTTGGCGAAGACTGAAGTGATGCTAATTTATAAAATATATAATTTCCGACGTCTCTGAAATTGCTATATTTAGAATTCATTTTGTTGGTTCATTTGCGGACTTATTATTTCATCATAATCTTTTTTTTACTCTAATCAGATAGTTGCTGACAATCCTGAAAAACATAAAAGGTTAGTCTTCCTAGGAAACTTGCTTCATTACATAATATTTGTAATTATCATATTCTAGAATCGAGGTGGAATGTCCAAAGAATTTAATTACAACGTTCTTTATCCAATCAGGCCAAAGAAAACGAAGAGAGTTGCGGATGTGGACCCTACCAATAAAACAGAAGTTCTGTCATCTCCGAAACAGTCTTCTCCCGCTACAGAGAAAGCACAAGAGGTTGAAGCGAGTTCGTCACGTGAACATTATAGCTTCATCAATGAAAAGTCATCGTCAAATGTTACACATCATTTTCAAAAGGTTAGACATTAGCTTGTTTCTAAAATTTGGAAGTATATGAGCTTGTTTGGTTGCAGTTTCATGCCCGGATTATCCGTTCTACGTCACGAGTTCAAGTTCATGTGGTTGCCCAACTTAAAAGTTAGCTTAAAACCTGAGCCTTTTCTTTTCTGGAACTGAAAGTTCTATAAATTTTAGAAGCTTGAACAAACACTTTTCTCAACCTCAAATGATTAGCCTTAAATGCTTAAAAGTAGAAATGAAAAAAGGCAGCCCCAAACTGTAAATAACATCTATTTGGGGTAAACTACATTTTCTCCACCATTGTTTGGAGCTTAGCTATTAAAAATATATGTAAAGTACTAGACTGCTACGTAAACTTTTAAGAGTGTAATTCATTTGGCTGCTAATGTAACTCTGAGCACAAGTACTATGCCAATGAGATTCCAATTGAGCATACGATATATATAAACTAGGAAAAAACTTTTTGTTTTGCTTTCATGATAAGAATTAGTCAAAAGTTCTAATTTAGCTATTTTTACAACAGTCTTCTCCAGCTATGGAAAAAGCGATAAAGGTTGAAACGGGTTTCTCTCGTGAACATCCTAGCATCATCAATGAAATGACGACACCATCACATGTTACACAACATGTACACAAGGTTAGACTTTTTCTGGCTTTGTTTTAGTTTCAAACCCGGATTGTCTGTTCTTACTCACGAGTTGAAGTTTATGTGCTTGGCCAACTTAAAATTAACATCTATTTCGAGTGAACCACACTTTTTCCTCCATTGTTTAAGAGATACCTCTCAAAAAATAAAAATAGTGAAGTACTAAAGCTTGTTTATGTGTTTTTTGGGAGTATATAGCCTTCAGCCTTGTGGTTCAAGCTAATGCTAAATGAGTAACTTTGAACACAAGTGTTATGCGAATGAGATTTCACTCGCGCATATAATTCAGTTAAATTAAGCACAAGTTTTTTATTTATTTATTTATGTATTAGAAGTTTGTCAAAAGTTAAAGCTGGTTCACTGCAGTATTCTCCGGCTTTGGAGAAAGCCAAAATGCTTGAAGCGGGTTTGTCTCAGGAACATCCAAGCTTCATTAAGGAAATGACACCTTTAGATGTTACAGACCATTTTTTTATGGTAAGACATTTGCCTGTTTAAAGTATAGGAGCTTATATAGTTGCAATTCTTTAAGCTTAGGTTATTTGTCGTCAAGAGTTGCAGTTTATGTGTTGCCCAACCCAAAAATTAGCTTAAATCCTAAGTTTTTTAAGTTTTCGATCCTGAAGATGCCTAAGGTATTAGAAGCTTGAACCAAACAATTTTCTCAACCTTAAATGAGTATTTCTGGCTAGTGAAAACCCAAGGAGATATGCAATACTTGCTACCCATATATATATTATACATGGGTAGGAAATTGTAAAGTTGTGCTTTTAATCATGTTTCAGAACCTGCAACTAGAAATGAATGAGAATTAGTCAATAAACAAGTGACAATACTCTTTTATTTTCCTTCAAATTATTTTCCTGTTTGTTGGTCAGAGATTTCCTCGCCAGTTTAGTAATTTGCATCTACCAGCTGGCGAAGTAACACTTGTAATTTTGGAGGACGAAAAGGGGAAACAATACAAAACCAAGTATCTTCCTCACTGGGCCGCGCTTAGTGCTGGATGGAGACATTTTACAATTGTTAAAAGTTTGCGTGAACACGATGTTGTGGTTTTCCATTTGATACAGCCATTTTCATTCAAGGTAAACGTATCTGTTGTTTCAGCGTATCAAATATGCATTTGTACAATTTGATAATATTTGCCACTGTCTTTTTTAAGGTACTTTAATCAGAACCAGCATGAACAAATTTTGTATATATCTTTTCCTTAATGGACCTAGGAGTTGTTTAAACTGAAAAAATTGTAGGAAATATTTTAGAAATGACAGGTATTTTGACTTATAGAACCTTGATTAAAAGTTAAAACTAACAATTATTGCCGAAACATGTCTTATTTACAAAGTAGAGATATCTAAGAGGATGTTGTCAACTTTTGTTGCACATTAGGAATTTTTTTATATAAAAAAACTGGGAACTAAACAGCCAAATTCGGGCATACCCCAACATGTTATAAACGCAAGTACAGTTTAGGGTATATAGACAGAAAAACCGCAAATATGCCTATTTATCTAAATTTTTGGTTACAGCTGCTTATTACCTCTTTATCATTTTTCCCAATGTCATTGATGCTTATTCACTTGTCATTACTTTCAATTTAAGGTCTATATACTGCGGCCAGATGATTTTGATCCGGTCGACAAACATTCTATTATTCGGAAACCTATAGAATATTATCTCGGTAAGTATCTGTGATCGATTGTTTTGTTGTAGTAAGCTCAGTTTCATTTGTTTTTTTTACTTTTGAGTTGTTGGTCATGAGCCTCAAATATGTCAGCTTTTCTACTTAATAGCCGCAGCAATACAACATATCCCTGCACATGTACATACACAGATGGCTTAGGCAGTCTCACATAATGAATTTATACGAGGCTCACTGCCACTTTATTAATTTACATATAAATCTGTGTATATACAATCATTACTCTTATTTTCGACGTTCAACTTTTTACTGCCATTCAGCTTTAACATTTTATTATTGCTATATAGAAAAGAAAAGAGGATGTAAGAAACGGAAAGAACATACAACGGTTGTCAGACCAAAAGTCTCTCAAAAAGACGTTAAAGTAAACAACTTAACCCCGGAAAATCGTAACATCGCAGATAGCAGCTCACTGATCACAGATGAGGACGGATTTTCTAAAACACTTTCCAGTATCAGAAAATTCAAAATCATCATTGAAAACAAAACAATCGACCCCGAAATTCCTAAACAAATCCGCTCTGGCTACTTCAACCTCTGCCATACCAGGAAAACGTTGCTACACCACGACCTTATCAAGGGCATCAACAAAAAACTGGCAGCATCGATTATCTCGGAAACGACTAACATTGCAGATGCTATTACAAATAGTGAAATATCTACTCCTCGAGAAGATATAGCTTATTGGAACGCAGCTCTACAAAGTTTCGAGTTCCTTGGTATGGATGTAGGCTTTATTCGGGCTCGTTTGGACCGTCTTTTGGAAATCACTCGGGAACTTAGCAAGTCTATTTCTTCTTTGAAGAAAAATAAAAATGATGATGATGATTCGGACCTGGTTCGCATCGAGGAGGAGATAAAAGAATACGAGAAAAAAGTTGAGGAGCTGAAACTTTTGAAGAAAAAATTAGAAATGAGACAGAATGAATCCGTGGAAGAAGTTGTTGAAAGGTTTAAAGTAATATACAAGGAAGAAGCCAAGGCCCCATGGTAACTGTTATAAGTCTTTTTAAGTAGCTTTTGGCGGTGATGCTAAATATAATTTTGTTGGTTGTTCAAGTGTATGGAACAACAATCTGAAGCGAGTATATTTTGAATTTCACTACTGTGCGACTGTGTATATGATGTACATTATATTGCACAATATGTCTTGCTACTTCTTCTGTGTACATAAGTCAGTTGTATGTATCCGAGAAATGATTTGCCTTTTATAATCAAAAGCGCTTGCACTCATATCAGGAAATATATGTTAATATTTATAGAGAAAACGAATAAAATGTAGTATTTGTCCATAAAGCCTTTCGAACAAGATAAGCCTCGAGGTTACCCTGAATATTCATTAGGCTTGGGTGACAAAGTCCATGCGTGCTAAATTGTCAAGCTGTGTCTGCCCTCTGCCTAAAAAAGTTGTGGCTTTTTTTATGTCCAGTCTGCTAGGAGTCATTCGTGAATATTGCAATTTTATACACTGGAAAAATCTGTGTCAATTTGCATAATTAGTGCAATGATATAAGGAATGTAATTACTACCCGGAGGTAGATATGCATGTTTTGGAAATTGACCAGCGACCATGTTACAACCGAAAAAACAATCAGCACTTGATTAGTCTTTTCTGAATCAGTATACTTCAAATCTCAAGGAAATCATAATGTACAGTATACCTAATGCAGAAAGCCAAAGAGTCGTCAAAATATAACCATGTAAAATGTATGTCAGTATGCCAGCATATGCATAAGAATAAGGAATTCCTTAACTATCCTCCCCGTTGGACGCAAACTGCCACTAAAACACAACTTTAGAGCATCGGCTAAAGACTTGATCTCTATGAGGGTGAACATTCAGTTAATCTAAATGAACTGAACATCCTCCCAATTATAATATAATCAGTCACTGGATCAACATTTCTCTTTTCCAGTTTCCATACATATTTACCAATTACCACAGACTCTTCTTTCATAGAAATACTTAAGCTTGGAAACTATTATCTTTCTAGTTTAAAATTGCATTAATTACAATATCTAACTCTTAACACACACAAGTAATTAGCTACTAAAATTCATTCTAGTAGCTAAGGCTATGTGCCATTTGTTAGGAAATCAGACGAGTTTAAAGAAAGATAATAATGTAAACTGCACACACACTTTGATAACGGAGTTCACTCAAAAGTCTATGTCTCTGGGCCGCTACACGTGTCACTTATATATATATATATATATATATATATATATTATAAGGAGGATTACAAACGCAATTTAGATTGATCACAACTCCATTATTCTCTCAAAACTAGAACTCTCTCGCTATAATATTAGCTCTTTAATATGTAATACTAAAATACAAGATATGAGTGGGGCATATATAGAACTCATACTGGGTCTTATTACAATTCTTATTGATGTGGGATAATTAGTGAATATGGACAAAACACATTTGCCTCCACAACTCAACACCATTTAACAACACTATAGAGGATTATGGGAGAATATAACCTCGGCCCTTCTTAGTTTATTGATAATGATAATTCCTCGTCGGATGATTACGGAACTCTTTCGGATTTCAGAGCTAAGAATAAAATTAAACGGACCTTTAGAACTCAAAAACACTCTATGATCACTAGGGGGCATGGGGTGAAAACAAAATGGTAACTTCTGGTAGTGAATCTTCAGGTGACTGGGACTGTTGGAGCTCCAATTTTTTGGTATAAATGCAGATGAAGATAACTTTGGATGGTTGGAGACTATTCTTGGGGACTAATTCTCTTGCATCGATATAACTGTAGAGGGAGATTTAAGAGGGGAGTTCTTAATCTCAATGAGGTTCCTCCAGAAAATATCTGAATGTCAAAAAGCACCCTATGAAACCTCATTTCCTTAATGTTCTTTTTTTCCCAATAGTGAAATTTGTATTTCAGGCTTGAAACTGCTGTTTAAAACTGTAGTTAGCCGGTTGTTTGATGTTGTTTTTTCCCCTTCTGCTAATCAGCAGCAGTCACCAAAACCTGAATGTCTGTGCAAAAAAAAAATGTACTGCTTTTAAGAAGAAAAAAAAGAAAAGAGCATACAAGCAATTACATAAAGAGAAATACCACCCAAAAAAGAAAAATATTGATGCATCAGTTTTTTAAATAACTATAAGGAATTTCATTCATGACCAACTACAAGTTCAAATGGGAAACGCCAGCATAGCCGTTTTCCTTATTTATACCAATATACTGTGACCATGTTTAGGGAATCTTGAAAACAAACCTTGTAGAAAGTTTTAGTTACAAACGTTATGCAAAAAGCGAAAGATTAATAATACTGGTTACCAATCTTGAAAAAAAATATTGGTCAAATTGTTCATTTAATGTAGGCATGGTTCTTGGAAATTTCTCTATGATATATATATGTTGCAACTGTTGTTCATTAACTTGGGAGTTGGGACATACCCTTTAGGAAAACTAATGGAACTAATGAACACATAATCATATCTTAAGAATATCCTCATTGCCATGAAAAGAGAAGCACAAAATTTGAAACCTCTTTCTGATAGTAAGTTCCCCAAACAAAATGATATGTGATGTAAATGACCCTTTCAAAACTTAGGTCTGATAAGAATAGGAAATACAGTTTTTATTGGTTAGTATAGGAAGATTTAACACTTGTCGTATAAGCCATTAAGAACTCTTTACATACTTTGGAGTGAGAGAGCATTGTAAAACTTTGTCAGAGGAAAAATAGAAAATTACCGTTTTCTGGTAAAGCACTTGTTCGCTTTGTGTGGGAAAATGCATCTTGATGATAACCCGCTTCATTCTCTTTGTCCTCATCTCCAGCCTCCTCCACACCAACAATCACTGTTTTTATAGTGAAACCTGTCAGTAATGTAAAAGAATAAAATCAAACATTTTTTCGCCAACGGGTAAAGACAATAAAGTAAGTTATTTAAACAGCCAAAATGTGTGTTTTACATCTATGATGGGAAAATTTGTCTGTTCAATACAAAATTACCCTCCCACAGTTAGCGGTACCGTTAGTCAAAACAATTTCATATCGGTAAGGAGTCAAGAAGATGACAATGAGTAAGAGATAAGTGCAGTATGGAATCAACCAACCAAAAACTTAACTCCGGAAATATATGAGAAAATGAAAACTGACCATTTTATCAATAATGAGGCAAGTGATAACATGACTTCACCCATAATTTATAGCAGATGGCAAGATGATAAAGTAATTAAATTTTGGTTGTATATATATCACGTGATCGAATAGTAAGGAAAACTTCTCGAAAACAGGTCTATTAGTTTCGGAAATAAAGAGCCTCTGTTTTGGAAACGAGTTTAGAGAGTGACTTGAAACTATATAACGGAACGTATTTAATCTTATATCTGAAACAAGATAATTCTATTTCCCCCTTAATGACATTGTAAGGTTTGCAAGTCAATGCTTGCTGGAAAGTAGTTAAAAGATTCAAGAATTTATATCAAGTCAGTATAACTGTATTTCTGTCTTCAGATTCACAACTTGTTCCGCCATAAGTTAATTTGGTTGCCAAATGCGACATATGGCGTTCCGTCACCCCAAAGTACGAAGTATGATGGTAAGTTAGTAGCATCTTAATTACAATCATAGTCTCTCATTTATACATAATAAACTCAAAATGGCCAATGATATATATAGACATCAGTGCAATGATACTGATGGCGAAGTTTACTTACTCAAACTCAAGTTCAGGTTACATCTCGAACTTATCTATTGACACATTTACAATGATATCACTTTATGATACTGTAATATAATATAATGAAAAGTACTTCGCCAAGACAGGGTAAGAGATGGCGTAATATAGCAGGTTATTTTTATCAGTAGACTGAAAAGTTATAGATCACTTGAAACTTGGAAACACCAACTTAAAAAAGTTTCTATACACTTGTTAACGACTATAAACATAAAACATGTTCAATAAACGAGATAAAGTTATTTGCCAAGTAGAGTGATATACAAATACACTAAGGGTCTCACCAAAATATGAAAAATTAAAATTATACAGCACATAAAGCAAGATTAGTAGTTAGTACTATATTAAAAAGGAAAACCACTGTAGAAATTTATCAAAGTCGTACACAATAACTGTTGATCTCATCTTTTTGCATATTGGATTACAAAGTGGGAGTAAAAATGGTTTAAGGGGAACTAAAAGTAACATTTTCTCTAGTATTAACTATTAAGAGGACCCTTAAATGGTTATACTTATAAGTAATTATCCAAAAAAAAGAACAAAAAAAGTTTTACAGAACTTGTTCATCAAAAAAGAATGAGTTGAATATTTGGTAAATTAAATTCCAAGTTGCAAAAGACTTGGTCAGTTGGTTGGTCAATTAAAGATCTGATTTTTTTTGTTCCTCAAATTGACAGTGATAGATAAATATTACTATAATTTTGTATCCAGATAAAATAAAATCTAACCCTTTACTTGATCAAATTATGCACTTAACAGTCTACTAAAATCCAATATAAAAAAAACACTATACAAGAAGCTTATGATTAGGCTAATAAAATAGATAAAATAAAACAGAATAATAATATTGGTAAAAGGGGTATAAACCTTGAGATGGTAGATGCGGCATTGCTGATAATAAAACTGAAGGTGATGAAAAAATGAAAGGTATTGCAAGTTTATATATACTAATAGGAAAAGGTGATGACATGCACCACTTAAATCATATTTCCATTTCAACATAAACACGTCTGATTTTATTACAAAATCAGAAAATAAGAAATGGATTTATTTCAAAATCAGTAAAATGTGGAACATTCATGAAAGTGAGTCAGCAGTTACTCTTTCGATATCTTTTATGTATCTTTTCCTTATTACCTAAACGTAATCAATGATAAATACACTTTTTACTCAAATCATCAAATACTATGAGTTAAAATTAATTGAACGGTTTGACTAACAACTGCCCCCCGACATTAAGCCTTATTTATAAGTTAAATCCATGTATTTATTTATGGTTTGTTGATTCCTTAATCCATCAATTGATAGTTCATGATAATAGTATTTACAATTGATATATTTTATGATTTTGTAAACTAAAAACCATTTTTACAATATAATAAAACTCAAATAAAAACATAGAACTCTAGTTAAAACTAAGCTAAAATTAAATATTAATTAAATAAAAAAACTAAAAACTGTTTTTTCAACACAATAAAACTCAAATAAAAATATAGAATCCTAGTTTAAACTACACTAAATTAAAAAAAAATACTCTCTAATAATATTTAGAATTGAAATATGGAAAAAAAATGAAAAAAAATATTGATAGATTCGTTTCCTTAACAAATTATTCACTATGCATTAACATACATTTCCTTCAAATCTCCCTTCAAAAAGCACTTCCATATATAATTATAAATATTAAATACTTATCATAGTTGTTAAATATGTTACCTTAATTATGTTTTTTTATCTAGTGTCTGGGGCACTTGTTAGCTTTAAATATCAATATTTGTGTTTATTAAATACATTATATTAATGTAGCAGATATATGAATAAGTAGATACGAATGTGAGAATCATTGGACGGATATATTGGACGGTTATTCATACTTCATCAAGTTGTGGATTTTTTATTTATTTTTTTGAACAAAAATGTACAACCATACAAACTTTTCGGCCTATACAAAGGCTTATAGGTACTATGAGATCTAATAACAAAAAACTCAACTAATCTACTCTTTTAAGTACTGGTAAAAATGCTCATATACGAGCTACATAAAAACGCATTAGCACTACAAGACTTGACACGATTCGATAAAACATCACGTTTACCACTTTGTTTGCACTCTATGTACTCTCCTTTTCATTGAGTGTCGATTTCCTTTGCGATTCCAATTCCCTAATTAAAATCAAGTTATGGATGAAATGGCATGCATTCAGATGTATTCACAACAAGATGCAGTGATGCATCGTGTATGCTTTTATAGATGTGATAATAGTGGTGGACGATAATAGGGCAAAGTAAAAACAAAAAGTTATAATTATGAATGAAGAATATAGAGACCGGCTGTTTTAGTGTAAGAAAATTATAGAGAGACTATATAGAATGCAGTTTTAATGGTATAAACGTGGTGGATCCGCTTGTTGTTTTAGCGTGGCGATTGAATACCAAAAATTAATGGTTACTTTTGTCATAATTGATCCGATAGTTCAAACTAATGCACGAATAAAAGTTGATGTGTTTTGTTAAAGGATGCATGCATCATGCATGATGGATGAGGTAAAAAAATGCTTTGAAATTTTATATGATCGAGATATGCATAATGACGGCTACTGTTGGGCAAGTACAAAATCTAGCAGACAAGATTGAAATGAGCGTGATGGAGATGTGTATGTTGATATAGATGTACAGAAAAACCATAAATGTGATATATAGGACCAAAAATGAGAAGATCCATTTTTTCAGATTATGAGTAGTTCCGATCGGAGGTATGCTGTGAGAGAGGTGACTTAAATGAAAAGACATGTAATAATGAGACCTGATCAGAAAAAGTGAGGGTATAAACCTAAGTTTCCGGAAATTGACATATTCTTTCCATGAATGGATCGGTTTATTCATGAACGGATTTATCACGATTTATTCATGAACGGATCCAACACGATTTATTCATGAAAGGATCCTTTTCTTTCCATCCCTAGTTAGGGCGTCACTTTGAAAACAAGACCAAATCTCATCTTTATTTTAGTATTCTATAATAAAGTCGCCAAAGAATGCCGAGAAGAAGGACGAAAGGTGGAGTTGGGTTTTTGAGACAATTTTAAAACTAGCTATTTGAGTTTTAGGAAGCTATGTTGCGGCCAGTTTTAGGTTTCCGGGATAAATCCAGAAAATAATTCGGGTTTATAAATAGGACGACAAAATCTATTATTACTTTCTTTCCGAGAAAACTTTATCACTAGAATTATATCCTCCCCCACTCCATCGCCGATCACCGATTCACCATTCTCGTCACAGAGGGACCGTAAAACGACTCCTGTCCTGTCCGCCGATCCCCAATGGTGTCTCCGGCATGAAAGTGGCAACACATGAAGTACTTCAGCTGTGTAACCGACGGCGGTGGCAGCCCAGGTAGAAACCATAACAATTGTAGCAGTGTACCACACGATGAAGATGACAACCTCTAATTAATTATTTTAGAAATCGCTATTTACTTGGTTTAATCGAAAAATATGTTGGAAATGAACTGATTGCTAAGCCAACGGTCACAAAGTGGGTTACCTCATCGTCATACTAATTATCAAAGAAAAAAAAACCAACTCTGAAGTTAACGAACACAATTTTAGCTTTTTAAAAATTCGACCATATGATTTGAATTCGTGACATCATTACATTGTAATTCAATACAATATCATGCTTATTTTTCACTTTATAAGCTCATCCACCGGTGGTTCTTTGAAAACTTTGAAGTACCCGATAACAGTACTTCGTGACATACCAAATACTTTTGCTTGTAAGAAAAACAAAAATGACAAAAAAAAAATAATGTTTTCAATACAATGCTAATGCTAATTAATATGGCATGTTAGTTTAAAAAATGTTAACATAGGTAAAGAAAATTGAACCTACTTCAACACTAACAACTCCTTTTAATAAAGTTTTACATAAATGAAATTTGCATAAAAAAATTACTATTTTGCTTTTTAAGTTACAGAAACTTGTCAGAAATCATTCTCTGTATGAGTAAACAGTCTGTATTTGGTTGAAAAAATTTGAAAAAGGCTCGACAAAAAAAATGAAGGCTACAAAAGAACTGGGATTATTCGTCTCAACATTTTTCCCAAACAGGAAACAAAGCGAATAATTTAACCAAATAGTAAAAGCGTAAAAGCAAAAAGCTAAACTTGAGCCAAAAAATTACAGTGAAATTAAAGGTAATAATATGAGTGAATCATGTCATTAACTCCACAAAAGGTTGAATTCAATCAACACCGTGTTAGTTTTTCCACTAGCTCGACTAACATATCGACATAAAAGCTAACAAAAAGGGAAATGCTACCACCACAAACTAACAAAATATGTGGCTAAATACGATTAAGATAGACAATATACCCGCAAGTTTTTACATCCCCAGTGTCACAATTTTTTATTTTTTATTTTTCACCATGAAGTACTAGCTTCTTTCTTGAACATACTCTCGATTGTCTCATTCTCCACCATTAGCCCCTCGATCTCAGAATCTAACACTTTAACCCCTTCTTTCAACTCCAAAAGCCTAGCCTCAAGTGTTCTCATTTCCTCTTGTGCCTTGGCCCTTTCCAGTTTCTTATTTTCCAGAACAATTTGCGATTCAAAAACAAGATTCATAAGCTGTTTGATTCTAGCACGAAGAAACGCAACATCCATACCCAACTTCTCAAACCCTTCGAAGGTTTGATCCCACGTCATAAGATTTTCTTTCGCATTTGAAAACCTGATAGCTCTTATAGCATCCGCGATATTAACAGTTTCAGAAATTACCCCAGAAATTAGACTCAAGTTTAGACCCTTGAGAAAGTTAACGTGAAGAAACTTGTTTTGGCTACAACAAAGATGATAGTACTTTATTCGAAGATGTGGGGGTATTTCGGAATCAATTACTACCCCATCCACATGGATCTCAAAACTATCGATACTCTTTATGTTTTCAAAATCAGGTGCAGAATCTGAGAATCTAATCCCCTCGGACATTTCTGAAATAACATCATCACTATCATTTTCGTTTTGTCCTTTTCTCGTGCCAAGTTCAGAGTTCGAACACACGGTGTCTTTTCCATCGAGGTCGTCTTTGCAAATGTTTAGCGGGATAGGATTGTCCAAATATCTATCTTTATAAATCTCCATAACATTTTGAGTTTGACCTTTGTAAGTAATTACAAGGAGAAGATGATTACTATAAGCATTTTAAACAGTAAATCATTCTATAAATTTGAGATATTTCGTAAAAAGAATTATATTGGCAGTTATGGCTGAGCTAATAAATTGTGGTTTATAACAAAGAGGCTTGTTTAGTTCCAGGGTTCAACCTAATTATGTTTATTGCTTAGAAGATGTACAAAATCTGGTTGACCATCTGTATAGCTGATAGGTCATTCTGGTTTTATGATCTGGAGAATGTAGAAGTTTTAAGCTTAATAAGCTCAGGTTTCTCTAAGCATGTCAATTGTCAACCGACTTGATGAAAAGAGGCAGCCAAACGAACAACTTTAAATTTAAAAAGCAAGCTAAGTTATTAATGAAGCTCAACTTACCATATTCGACACATGATCGAGTCTGGGTATCTAAAGTTAGAAGCCCCATAGCCCCATCCACTTCGGACAAGTTATTTGCTCTCACAATGTAAACCTACACAGGAATAGGAAAACCAGATACAAGCAATGTTTTCAATTCAATCGGCTTGTTAGGTTGCAGTTTTAAGAAAACAAGCTGGGATCTTTTAGCTTAAGAAAAAAGTTGGGTTCGTCCAGCTTAAAGCTACTAGCTTTTTCAGGCCAGAAAATAGAAATGCCCAGCTTTTAACCAGATAAACAGTCCAATTTTAAAGCAAAAAATATACAAAAACTGGGATTAAAGGCTACAACCAAACGAAAATAAATTCTTGAATTTGGAAAAACAAATGAGCCATAAAAAAATAGTACCTTGAGCTTGCAAGGTTGAATCAACTGAAAAATCAATACATCTCCCTCAACCAACTTGTGCGCAATCGAAAATCCTCTCCATCCCGCACTTAGCCCATTTTTACGCGATAAATACTTTGTTTCGTATTGTCCTCCGCTTTCGTTGACCAAAACAACTTTGTGTTCACCTTCTTTCGGAAAATGCAGGTTGCAAAATGACTTTGGTAAACCCTGGTGCCCATAAACTAGTTAGTAATAAACAATCAAATCGTAAAATAACGAGATAATGTAAATGAGTAATGCTAGGTGTCAACCCAATTGCCAGATCACTTGAGACCATGTTCAGAAGAATGTTAAAAATATGACAGCAAGATAAAGCTTTTTTGTAGAGCTTCAATAAGGCATAAGGTTACGCTTCGCGTAATATTTATTGCTCATAAATACAATAATATAGCTAAATTTAAGTTAAACTACTAGTTAAGTTAAACACTAATAAGCAATAAAAAAATTGACATTAGCCCAATAGAATCACACACATACAAAATAGATGATTATACCAAAAAACTAAACCTCACACATTTCGCGCTTTGATTTGTACATCTTTTTGCATCATCTTCGCTTTTTGCTGAAACTCTAATTTTTTTACCATTATAGGTAAAAAGCGCACTTCAGAGGGCAAAAATGCATGTTATTTACTACTAATATGTTTCAGAGTATGACACTTAGGACTTGTTTGGTTCCAGATTTTATGCTCAACTCTTTACCAGCTTACTAGCTTTAAGCTTTCATGAACCTAGATAATCTAAATAGTCATTCAGTCTTGAAGAAATCTCAGCTAGTATGCTAAAAAAGCTGCAACCAAGATATTGTTTCTTTAAGAGAAATTCTGGTCTTACAAGCCAAAATCCGCCTGTAACGTGTGATAAGAGCATCGGTTTAATACAGCTAGGGTACTTTGATTGCAGATTTGCTTGAACCTCTTCCGCTCGCTTCATAGCTAAATTGTTGGTTTCGACTAAAGCCGAACACTTCTTTACCGGGACAATCTGTTTATCCTTGTTGCTTAGAGAAGCAAAAATTCATTGTTAAAAGATGACAAAATGTTGCATAAGTTTGGAAGAAGAAAAAATGGATGTTAATTTACCTTGTTGCTTTTTCGGTAACGTTGAAACTTACCTGTTAATGAATGGAAAAGATTTTACGTTAGTTAAAGATGAAGAAATTAGGAAAAAAACTTGCTACTAAAACTCCCTAAAAACACTTTTGGTGATGACAAAAAACTAAAAGGGATCAACCACAGATAGTACATGCTACTGTTATTATTTTTTTATGATCTTAACTCCAAAATTGAAACATTTACATAATAAGATGGCTCAGGCCGACACAAGAATGCTTCCAGCTAGCCCCAACCTAACTACTTGACTCGCTCTTTATAGAAAAAAAGGTCACAGCTATGGTCTACTTAACACTTGACATTATATCATCATCATATTGGAGTGAAATTTGACAGTATTCTAATTTTCACAAAAAGAGGAATATTTAAGTTTTCCGGGGTTGATTGACCCAACTTGTGATGCATTTTTTTGAGCAGTTTGATTTTTTTCTCCTCGAAGTCGGATTACTCAAGCTGGCTGCACAGTTTTATTCACTCACTCAAATACTCCAGCTTGTATACTCAATATTACAACCCTCAAGCATTTTCTAATTTTTCTTAAAAGATAACATGTAATCGGCTACTCGACTAATTAGCTCAGCTATATTTATTTTTACACTTAAACAAAAACAACTATAAAGCATTTTTCCATAGTTTGTAGAAAGATACTATCTTTTTAGCTACTAAATACACAGAAACAAAAACAAAAAACACAGGCCACATCATACCTCCAACATCTAACAGTCTCACAAAATGTCAAGAAAAGCTCAAACTAAACTTCCACTCATGACGTGCTTGGCACCACCTTCGTCTTTTCACTTATAAGTGACTTATAACTTCTTTTTGTTGATAAGTCCTTTTTTACTTATTTTAATTTAATATACAAAATGATTTAATTAATCAATCTACTTTGAGTAAATTTTATGTGAAAAGGCTAAAAAACACTAAAATTCCTATCTTCTCTGCTTTTGAGCTTTTTTGACCAAAAATATATCTTTCAAAAAGCTAAAAAAACTGAGAAAAAAAGCTGTTTCCAAACAGGCACTTATATATTACTTTTCTAATTAAAAAGACAGTGAAATAGAAGGGAAATAAATAGGAGTAAAGAAAGCCCTTACTTTTTTAGTTTTCTTTTTAAGAGGCGAATGTTTTTCGGAAAGTATCTTCCTCTTGATCTCCAATGCCTTGCTCACATTACTCTGTCAATAAAAATAAAAATAAAAAAAACTTCAAGAACATGCCTAAAATATTAATATAAAATATCATACACAGATTAAAAAAAAAATAGGCAAGGGTGTAACCTTTGGGGAAGAGCAAGACCCACGAGGGCTTTTTCTAGGAGATAGCTGTTGTGATATTATTGCCATTATTTTCGACTTCTTTCTTTTATTATCTTTAATATTCCATTTAAGTTTTTAACACACAAATAGAAATATATATATATAGAGAGAGAGAGAGAGAGAGAGTTTGAAAAAGAAGGGGGAAAGTGAAATGACAGGTTATTTAAATTTGATCCCTACCTAGGATACATTAGGCCCGTAAACGAGATGACTTGTTTGTGAAATGTTCCTAAACAAAAATACATACATTGTTCGTCTATTAAATGAACTGAATATGAATAGCTCTGTGTTCGGTTCGTCTAAACTCGTATTCGAGTAACCATATATAAAGTTTGATAAATAAATAAATAAAATCTATTAATGATGTAATAAAAATTAATATCACTACACAATTAATAAACTTATTTATTTTATACTATAATAATATAAATGATATGTTTGTATTATTTTGAACTTATTATGTTAATTTATATCATCATACTATAAATACAATCACCGATTTTATCGTTAAGTGTTCAACTTGTTAAAGTAATCATACGTATGTAAAAAAAAAATTATACAATATATAAACTTAAATTATATGTGAACTGGTTTATCATAGTGAACAATATAGTAATATATGATAAAAGAAAAATATATATTTTTTTCAATTATTAAATCTTTTGGAAGAAAGTAGATGATCACGAACAACTCGTGTTCGGCTCATCAAATGTTCGGTTCATATATCATCGTATTTAAATGAACATGAACATAGGGTTGTTCGGTTCGTTTCATTTACAACCATACTTAACATCATTCACATCAATATAGGCCGGGAAAAATCCTGAAATCCCGACCCGACCCGTGTCCCGAACCGCACCCGACCCGAGAATGTCGGGTTTTGTCCCGACCCGACAAACTTCGGGATCGGGATCGTGTGACAATTTTGATTTCGTCGGGTGTCCCGACCCGATTTTTTAATTAATTTATATTTATATAAATTATAAATTAATTTATATTAAATGCAAATGATAAGAATTAAATATTATACCTCTAGCTGTAAGCACTCTACCATATGAGCTACAATATTTTTTGTTTTATATATTAGTTATAATTATATAAGTATAATATAGATGATTAGTTTTGAATATATGAAACTATTAAAATAAATAAAAAATTAATTAAAAAATTATATTGTTATTTTTAAGAAATATAAATGATTATTATTTTCCGATTATAAAAATTATAATGATAATGTATCTCATTTAGTATGATAATTGTTACTTGTGTGAATAAAATTAAATACTAAAAGAAACTGATAAAAAACGTATCAATTTTTTTATCTACTCCATTATTTATATTTTCACACTATTTTTTCTACTACATGTTAATTTCTTTTTTCATTTATTAGGAATATTATTTTAAAACTATGATTACGTTTCGTGTTAATAACATGTTTAGACTTCAAAAATGAAAATTATTAATAAAAAATAACGTCGTCGTAAAATAAAAAAACATGTTGAGAGATTCGGGATAAACATATCCCGACCCTACGAAATCCCGAAAATTCAGGTCCCGACTTTTGTCGGGTCGGGATCGAGATTTTTTTTTTCAATTCCAAAAGTAATCGGGTCGGGATAAGGGTTGAGCATTTACGGCTCAGGTTCCGACCCTAACCCAGCCCCAACAATAATCTTTCATCTAGTGATATGGGGAGTAAATATGACAATTTTATAGAACCGGAGACCAAAGTGTAACTAAATACTAATGGAGTCCGGATATGCATCATTTTGGATAAAGAAATGCCGAAATGAAACTAACATTTGAAATTATTCTTTCTTTTTGTATCAGAAATGCTATCACGTCACATCTAGTATTTTCCAAATTTATTTGTAGTGTGTATCATATATCATATGCTTCGTAAAATTATAGTAGAGCTATTTTTCCATGGATAATTTTTATATCAGTGCTTTTAAGTTTCATATACATGTTGGATCTGTAGACTAGATAAATTCTCGTAAAATCTCCCATTTTAATTTACCTATTTTTTTAAATCCCAGCAAAGATATGACGGGCATGAGACACCAGCCGAAATTTTGAATGAGATCAAGAAAAACAAAAATGTAGGACTACATTACTAATTATACAAAATATATAATGAAAAAAATTATAATTTAGAAAATCTCTTTTTATATCTTGTTTCCATCCAAGCTGCACTATAAGCTACGAGTGGGGAATCATAGCAACACGTCTTCAACATTGGATTTCAAGCTTCAAAATGATTCTACCTGCTAGAAAATGTGAAGTTGTTTAGTAAATATAGTTTAAGCGTCAAGTGCGGAGGGAAATTAATAAGAAGAGAAATAGAAGATTTTCTTACCATATAAAAGCAAGTACACGAAAGCCGACTATGTTTCGACAATCTCCTGAAGGTGCTTAAAGTACATTTTTAACTTCAAGGAAGTCGGAGCGCTCTTTGTTTGCAGCAGCAACATCATCGGGAGATGCAACAGTCACCACTACACCTTTATCCTTCACAGCATTGATGGCATTTGCAAACTCCTTAAAGTCCTTGACACTAGTAAAGATGAAACACGAGAGATTTCATCAGGAAAATTATAAAAGAAAATGTGAAATATAGCTCAACCACCAGTAACCGATTATAATTTTTTAGAACAGGTTGTAATTGTTCAATAAAACTCGAAAGATGAGAGATATCATATCAGGGAAAGCAAAATATGTGAGGTATAGTTTAACAACTGCTGGACAGGTTATCTTCGTTCGATACAAGCTTGATAAAGGTAAAATATCCGTACAAAAATTATAACCCTTCTAATCCTGCCCAACGCAACATAAGGTACAAGCAGACATTAGTCTCCAACAAGCAGTATTCATAACCAATCACAAACACTTTGAAGTGTCATAAAAATGTCTCAAGTTTTCGGCTTGTTTCGCGTCTGCCGGAATATTCATCCATAAGATAAATAGTCATCTATGAGAAAGAAGGGTTTTACCTGGTTGATAATATCTCTTCACGCCTCTTTTGTCTTTCCTCGTCTGTCACTCCAAGCAAGTGTCGTAACAAACTGAAATATCCAAATGTCATGAATTATGAAACGTATCCAACAACAAAATTGAATGAAAGCACAAGATATATATTACATTTTCCTCCCTGAACGTAGATGTATAAAGTACTGTGTGCATACACACATACAGCAACATACACGCAGCAGCAAGAGGGAGAGCTAAGGTTTTTTACTTACCTACTGTAACCTTTGGCATCTGGTAGCTGGTACGAATCCACATCACCAATGGTCCCAATAATTGCTTTTGTAAGGGTATCATCGTCCATTTCTAGTTCACGCAGGAACCCACCAGTTGCATCATATACATCAAGTGTCTTCAACAGATTTGGGTCCCGATAAGATAAGAAAGAAAATACCCCTGAAAAAGAATGACCAACACGTAAGAATCTCGAAATTCACAGCTAAAGTTGTCTGCCTAATAAAAGTTATGAATATCCAGGAGCTTTCAGAACTTTCCGCAAGCTATAACCCCTGTTAACATTTTTAAAATTACTTCCTACAGTTTTTGCAAGTCTATATATATATACACGAAACCCTCTCACTAAACTCACCTGAATGAGTATCAAAATCACAGAAACCTCCATAAGCACCGCCACTAACACGTACACGATCCCACAACCATGTGTTACTAATATATTTCGAAATAACATATGCACTACCGTTAAGCTCATAGCCAGTCTCGTACAAATTAGCTGCTTTTCCAACATAGTTAACCTGCAAAAGATAAGAAGGTTAAACTATGTAATGTCTTGAACTAATAGAATATTTTACTTTACTATGCTAATATATAAAAGGATTAAAATGCTAATATATAATAGAATATTTTACTCATTATCTGAAACAAGTACAGAATTTTCTCTAAAGAAAATTAAGAAATAAATAAAGAACAAATTTTAGACAGTGAATCTCACCTGAGTAGGCACCACAATGGCTTCATTTCCTAATGGAAGTCGGGCATTCCAACTAACTGGTTTAACAGGGGAAGAGCTTGGAAGCAAGTCAAGAAATTTGCCGATATATTTCTCTGAGTTTGCAAGGTTTTTCCCATCAGCGGTTAAATTAACTAAGCAATCACTCCTTGAAAGGAAAGACCTGCGGATCTCTTCAAGAGATGATGAGATCCCTTCCCAGTCCTCATCAACTTTCTTTTCAAGAGATTGCAGAAATTCTAGGTAGCTGTGGAAAACCCCATGTGAAGAGTGAATTAGTTAATTTTTTTTAAGCACGACACGATTTAAGGTTGTAGTCAGTTAGAACCATTTTCAATGACTTACAGGTCCTAGAAACAACTATGGTGTAGTTTACTTAGTTCTAGACTATGAACCACGATAGAAAAAAAATAACAAAGATTGCACACTTGAATGTATTATCCTGATTATCACACAAAGCAAATTTTGATTCTGAACTGCAGATTAAAAATAAGATGGAATGCCACAATATTTCCAACTCATTAGCTAATGGGACCTTAAAGTATCGGTAATTCGAATTTGTCCCAATATCGTCTTTTTAACCCGTTCGGGAGAATTTAAGTATCAGCTTACAGGTGTTGGAAGCAACTATGGTTTACTTGTGCTTAGATCCGAACAATGAACCATATTAAACTAAACCACGGCATATAAAAATTTGAGCACCGAAATTGAGTTGCCTGAATTAAACATAAATTGCTTGCATTCTGATAAAGATAGATAGACCAACCTGACACCACCCATTTGTTCGGAAACCCATCCAGCAACATTTAGCTTTGCATCCATTCTTGCAGCTGCAATACCATGTCCGCTTCCTCTTATACGATTCTGTAATGAGATAGGTTATGGAAAATTAATTCTAGTTAGTCTTGCCTTGTTGTATTTGATGTGGTGATGATTAAGTTTTTAATATAGGAATAGAAAACGTTTAAATTCCTGATCCTGGGACCGCATTACATACCTCCATTCTTGCTTTGCTTTGGGAAACAAACTGCTTGAATCGCTTTTGATCAGTAAATTGAACTTCTTGGAGAACACGATTCATCTATAATTACACAATCAATGAGAATTTTTTCTTGTAATCCATTATTTAGATAACAAGACAGTGTGCATGGCAGCAGGGCTAAGAAATCACTGAAGAAGTAAGAATTAAACAGTATGTAGCTACTAGCTAGTGTATTACTTTCAGCAGGGCTGTGAAAAAAAAGGTTTTGCCCACATTTATTTATGTTATTTATAGTTTTGGACGGTGCTCAAGTAGTGCAATATGCAGAGTACTACAAGATTGAAAGAACACTGAAGACCGCGATGAAAAGTAACATTCAACTGACAGAATATTTTAAGAAAATAAGTAGACTGGGTGATAGCAAGCCCATATTACTTAAATGTCAGAAGCAAGAAACTATGACACGATATCCATATTGTGACATAAATATTGGTTGTAAAAAAAAAGTATGTACAGAATAAAAAGATGATATACCAGGCTAAACAAATCTTCAGTCCGTTCTGACATAGCTTTGCCTCGAACAATAATATGACTAACAGGATCTTCTTTTCCCCTAACTGATGATGTAAACGGGTAAACTGATATCCCACCGGTTTTCCTTCCAATTAACTGATTCAATTGAACAAAATCCATGTCTTTTGTACCCATCTCCAGCAATGATTGACTGCCAAGTAACATGATAAGGAGCAATTTGGACTCAAACGCAAACATATATAACACACTTTATTGAACAGATATGCAGAAAATTGCAAAATATAACATTCATACTTGAATGTAGTGCCATAAGGCACTAGAGTCTAGACTCTACGGGTTAACAAAAGGTAGCTAGAGACTCGGTATGGTTTATCACTACCCAATAGGCCAGTACCTATATTAAAATGTATTTATTTTCCTCAAGTAGAACAAGAAAATGCTGTGGACCTAAAATCTGAAACAGCTTTATCCAGCAATCCACACCATACAACTATCAAACTTACGAGCAAATCTGGCTACCGGATGAACCGCCCAACTTGGTAATGGAAGGATCCACGAAAAGCTCAGCTCAAATTTCCCAGAAAAAGAACAATTTTTTACGGCAACTACCAAGATTTCTCATGTACAAAAGAACTACCAGGATTTCTGGAATAAAGGGGAAACTCGTGCATATATAAAAGGCACTTCACCACTAAAATGTAGGTAATAGGCTGCATACGAGAACAATTATTAGAAGCTAGATTGTTTGTTGGTATCAAATATGACCACATGAGTATTCTGGTGTACCCAAAACAAAATTAGGTTGGGTACTAGAAAGAGGCACCAATAGACCACTTTGTTTGTATTTTCTTTTTAGTGTAACAAAAAGATTGGTGGTTACATCCAGTAAGGGAAGAGCAACTCTTGTTGAACAACTTATAAAATAATCTATACGCAAGCTAAAAAGACCTATAACAGCAGAAAAAAACATAGAAACTAATCAAATATTTGTGAATTATATTAAAGGTCCAAGTGATCTTACCAAAAAAGTGGTACAAGAGGAAGAAGCTCTTGCTTCACTGAACTCATATTAAAAGCCACCTCGGCATACAAGACATCGTTGGTAAAAAGGTCATGTCGCAAAGTCTTCACCCCGTTTATATCCCCAACCTAAATTCACCAAAAAAGGATGTCAGCATAAATATTTGAGAGCAAATTATGGAGATTTTTAGGAACCAGTAAGACAATGATGATTACCTCTGTGGGGACGAGTATAGGGCTTTTAGGAATGTCTACTAATGAGAGACTTGGTACAGCCTTAAGGGCTTCTGGTGGGTCCGGAGTTTCCTGCTTTTGTCGCAATTCAACCGTGGCACGTGCTAGCTCGGCAAGATCCTCATCAGTCATGCTTGCTTTAACTTTATTTAAAATCTCTTTCTCAGCAGCTTCATCTCGAGAGGCCTTCTCTGGGTCAGGCTGAGCAAAGAAAATTTTCAAATTTGCGTATTACAGTTACAATATAAAAACAGTGTTGAACATAAATGCCGGTACTTTTGGAAACACTCACCTGCATCTCAACTGTTACACGGTGAGGGTTACTCAAAATATACTGTTCAATCAAAGGAGCGAAAACAGCTTTTGAGCCTTTCTCAGCAATTCTGGCTTTCAAGTCCATTAAGGGTTTCTGATATTTTAGTGGCTCAAATGGATCCATATCATAAATCCATTTTCCCTGCAAATTCCAAAAGGAAAGGAGGGTATGTCAAATTTAGAGACGAAACAAGGTTGCCAGAATTTGGTGGAAATTACAAAGCATAAGATGAAGCACAGCAATGATCCCCATACTTCGGATCAAGTTTCTATCTGACCCCCGTAGTTTAAATCGTAATAAAAATCATCCCCTTTATGTGAAATCTTTTGGTCCCCATAATTTAAGTAAAAACTATCAGTTCCCATAATTTCAAATTTTAATAACTAATTATCCCACATCGTATAGAACATATAACATCAGGAGTCCACACTATGGTCACCAGAGTAAGGGACAGCCAGTGTAAGTTATTGAAATTACGGTTGACCAACACGGTTGTAACTGAAACTACAAGGGCCAAATGTGGAATTTATTCAAACTAAAAGGACCATTGGTGTGCCAGCTGAATCTGTATGACCAAATATAATTTTTTTAAAATATCAGGACTATTACTTACAATGGAGCGAAGCATCAAAGCAAGGCCACGGGGGAACGATCCAGTATTATTTTCTCGAAGAGAGAACTCAATGGTGTTCATAGACGCCTCAACCGCATCTGAATTAAAACCTTCCTCGGCTAAATTTTTAAGTGTGTCCATAATAAGCTCTTCTACTTTTCGAATATCTTCTTCAGCTACACCTTTAAGACCAATACTAAACTGTGGTTGAAGAAGCTCGTCTTCAATACCTCCCCCAACAATGGCTTCTCCTAAACCACTCTCTAGAAGAATTTTCCTTAGAGGAGAAGCCGGGGTACCTAACATTAAGTGGTCTAGAAAACCAAAAGCTAGCTCAGTTTCTAAGTCTAGAGGCTTATCGTGTAGCAACCAGTTGAGACACACCATATTCTTCTTTTTCAAGTCGGTGCTTTCGGAAGCGGGATATTTCTCAATAATTCTAAATGGTTCCGAAAATAGTTTTTGAGTCTTTATTGTCGACTCGTCGCGAGATGAACTTGCTTCAAACATGTCTAGGTATTCTGTTCAATGAAATAAAGCATATTAGGGACAACAAAGAGGAATGCATCTACGGATTTCAGGATGTGCTAATTAAGATACTTATTATAAATTTTAAGAATTTTGTGCAATATCAATTACTCTCTTAAATAAAATGGAATTTGAAATGTTATACATGTAAATCTAATCACAGCTAGTGATGCTTATTATTTTGATTCTTGCTCTTCTAAACATCATGCGAAGGATGCAAAGGGTTGAGGATCAAAAAATTTAAACACTAAATTATATCATGCAGATTTAACACGTACTTGAGATGTTTGTGAACTATACATCGACTTATGTTAGTGATATAAGATGTTCACATATTCATTCAATATGATCAAGTCTCAAAACTATTTGACTGATTTTGGTGCCTGCATCAATTACTTTCATAAAAAATGTCATTTAAGAAAAGAGAGACTTGTCATACTTTTACAATTCCAACACAATGAGTCATGAAGAAATGATAATGCTAAATATTGTCACCAAAGAAAACACACCACTCAAAATGCGAAGCCGTTCGCTGGGATCATCATCGCCATAGAACCATATCCTTGAATTGCTAGGATGGTAATGCTTCTGGTGAAAATCCTGCAAAAACAGAAGAGAATTAAAGATTATGCAGTTAACTACAAAACCCATAAGAGCGAGAATTACAACTTAAATGTTGATTTGGGTATTTTAAGGTACAGTTAAGCTCTACAAAAAAAAAAAATAATCCATAATCCAATTCCTGGATACAGAATAATTGTGAACAATCTCATGTTGGAACTTAAGTTTTCCATAAAACCACAATCTCTGCTGTATACTTATAGAAAGCAATATATAATCTTTAAGGGGCACAAATTTCCACAAGCTTGCTCCTTGGTATTAGTAATTTTGTTTCATAAAATTGAAATTGTATTGTAAAATTCTAATTTACAAAATCACGTACAAATAACAAAACCTACAACTTATGGATTTAAGCCCTTTAATAAGATATCTGCAACAAACCTTGAATTTTTCAAATGTGAGTTTAGGAATAACTTCTGGATCACCACCGCTGTCAACACCATATGTATTGTCTGGGAAAAGGGCCTGTCAAGTGTAACACCAACACATAGTTATGAAAGAGAATTCAACTAAATACTACCAAAAGTGCAAAACATCTACTAACGCCTTCACAAATGCATGGATCATACGTTGGGATTTCACTTTATTTTATGAAGTGTCTCGACTCCTAAATACTTTAAACAACACTAGCAACATGACCTTGATTCGCTAAAACTCATCCGTAACTAAAAAAATTATGCATTTACCCTGAGATCTGAATATTAGAATTTTTTTACAGCAGACCAAAGTGCATATCCAGTGAATTTATTACTTGGAAAAGTAAAACTTTCAACCACACTGTATGAAAGAACCAATTTTGATTTTTAAAATAATGCATAAGAAAATTCTTTGAACCTTCGAAATGAACAAGTGGTAAACTTTATTGCTAAGACAGAAAAAAATCAGCCACATGAGTTCTTCACATATTTTGTAAATCACTTGAAACAATGACAGCGTTTGAGTACTTGCCTGTTGAGAAGTCCGACCTAGTATGTTATCAGGCTGAGAATAAACACCTTTCATCTCGTTAAATACAACACCTATCAAGAAACGATTAGTTAGAAATACGGAAAATCACATTACATTTGATTCAGCTTTGTTTTAATTTATAAAAAAAAAAACCTTTGTAAGTTATGTCCTCCATGGGGTTATTTAGTTCATAATGCCATCCCTCTTGCTGAAAAGTCTGAAAGTCATCCACACATTTCGGGAAGAAAACAGCATCCAAGTATACATCGACCAAGTTATAGAAGTCCTATTCAATAGACAAAGACGTCAAATTACAGTGTAAAATAATTTAGGTGAAAAATCACATCCTTTATTTTGTTACATAAAACCTTACCTTAGAATTTGTGGAAGCAACTGGATAGCAAGTTCTATCAGGGTATGTGAATGCATTTAGAAAAGTGTGTAGGCTCCCTTTTAGCAATTCAACAAATGGTTCTTTCAAAGGATATTTTCTTGAACCACACAATACACTGTGCTCCAATATATGAGGAATTCCGGTTGAATCTTTTCTGCATTAATGAAACAAATAAACAAAATTCAAAATGCTAAATGCTAAATTTATACAAGAGCATTTACAATGTACCGACTCATGATTAAGGAAGTTAAGAAATGCTACTTTATAAGGGCAGTATCTACTACGCAACAACAAAATGAAATTCTTTTTTCAAACATGATCACTAGATAACTAATTTAAAAAAGTATCAGCATGAGATTGTACCATGATAGGAACAAACAAATAAAAAAGTGAGCCCTCCTTAAAAGACATAAGTTGAATTCTAGACTTACGGTGGGGTCCGGAAAACTATGCCAAAGACCTTATTTTCATCGTCGTTCGATACTGACATGATCTCAGCACCAGTCTTTTTATGCTTGTAAAGAACAGCTTTTGACTTGCACTCTTCAATAAACTGTTCTGTTACTTTCTCGAACCCTAGCTTCTCAGCAACATCATCTTCAGCTCCATAAATTTCTGAAACAAACACATACCCCTCCTTCAGCAAAAAAAATGTCCACCACCATTTCAGTACCCAACTTAAAAATCAAAAAAAATAAACACATGCATATTCCAGAATGTCAAGTGTAAAACCATTACGAAAGCAAGTTTCCAATTGTGAACTGCAGATTAAAAATAAGATGGAGTGACAAAAAAAATTGTAAATCATTCGCTAATGGGACCTCAAAGTAATTCCAATTTGATTGGTGACCCATTTCGGAAAATATTATATGGCGACAATATTATATACCAAGTCTACATGTGATGAACGTGGAACTAAAGGGAATTACTTGATTACTTCCCAACCAAAAGGTTATGGCAATTTCTTTTGTCACGTATTAATTTTGTATCATAGTTTTAGTAACCACTACCACCACTTAGTAATCAATATATATATAGACAGAACATAGAAGCATACACACACACACACATATACACACAAAGAACACACACAAACACATATATATGTACACACAAAGAACACACACACATAATATAGTAGTAAGTGAAAACTGTTCCCGATTATAAACACTGATACCAAAGCAAGAGCTCAATAAAGCCTTTTAGCAGATTCAATTAAACCTACTTCCTATACTAAATAATCAATATATACAGACAGAACTAGATAAATACACACACACAAAGACACACACACACAAATACACACACACACACAGAACACACAAACAAACAGTAGTACTAAGTGAAAATAAATTCCCAATTATAAACACTAACAGCAAAGCAAGTGCTCAATTAAGCCTTTTAGCAGATTAAATTAAACTACTTACACTACTTAATAATCAATACACACACACACACACATATATATATAGAGAGAGAAATTGTAGTACTGTACCTGGAGAAGAGTGTGAGGGTGACGTATCAACAGCTCTAAAAGGAGAAACGGCAGAGAAGTGCCTTCTAAGGTGTAACGAGGGCCTGGAGGTGGATACAAGGGTGACGTGGCGGCAGAGGAGAGATCGACGGCGGAGGAGTGGTGGCAGGAGAGTCGAGAGACCGAGCTAGAGAATAGCCTTGTGCACACCAGAGGCGAGGAGAGAGACCGGAGCGCCGATTCCCTCTCCATTATTCTAGTGAGAGAAAGTCATGGATTGATTGAGAGGGGTTTTGAGCAGATTCAACTAAACTACTTCCACTACTTGGTAATCAATAGTTCATTATACATAAATAGATACATACACATACACACAAATTGTAGTACTAAAATGAAATTTCTTTGTAATTATAAACATTAATAGCAAAGCTAGGGCTTAAAACCAAGCATTTGAGCAGATTAAATAAAAGATACTTCCCCTACTAAATAATCAATATATACGTGCACACACACATACGCATACACGTGCACACACACATACGCATACGCACACACATGTATAATATACATATATAAATACATTACACACAAAAACTGTAGTATTAATTACTACGTGAAAATTGCCTAATTATAAACACCAATAGCAAAACAGGGGATCAATAAAGCCTTTTAGCAGATTAAATTAAACTACTTAGTAACCAATATATATATGTATCTATATCTAAGTAGAAATTGTAGTGTTATACTCGGAGAGGATTGAGAGGGTGACGTGGCAAAAGCTATAGTAGGAGAAACCGCAAAGTGTCTTTTAAGGTATATCGAGGGCCTGGAGGTGGATACGAGGGTGATGTGGCGGCGAAGGAGAGAGCGGTGGCAGGAGATGCGAGAGAAGAGCCTCGTGCCTACGAGCGGCGACGAGAGAGAACGGAACGCGACTTCCCTCTCCATTTGTAGTGAGAGAAAGTCGCAGATTGGTTGAGAGGGGTTTGAGAGAAGATGATGATATAGATATATATGTATATATATATAAGCCTTTTAGTAGATTAAACTAAACTACTTCAACTACGTAGTAACCGATAGATCATTATACATAAATAGATACATACACACAAATTGTAGTACTAAAATGAAATTTCTTCCTAATTATAAACATTAATAACAAAGCTAGGGTTCAAAACCAAGCCTTTGAGCAGATTAAATTAAATTTACTTCCCCGACTTAATAATCAATATATATAGACATAAAATAGATACATATACACACATACAAACAAACTGTAGTACTAAATGAAAATTGTTCTTAATTATTAAAACTAATAGCAATTAGCAAAGGAGGAGCTCAATTAAGCCTTTTAGCAGATTTTTTTTAAACTACTTAGTAACCAATATACATTTATAAATACATATATAGACAGATAAATAGATACATGTACAAATTGTAGTGTTTTTTTTACCTGGAGAGGATTGAGAGGGTGACGTGGCAACGGCTCTAATAGGAGAAACAGAAAAGTGTCTTTTAAGGTGTAACGAGGGCCTGGAAGTGGATATTAAGGTGACGTGGCGGCGGAGGAGAGATTGGCAGCGGAGCGGTGGCAGGAGAGGTGGGAGACCGAGCGGGAGAATAGCCTCGTGCATACAAACGGAGAGGAGAGAGAACATAGCGCGACTGCCCTCTCCATTTCTAGTGAGAGAAAGTCACGGATTGGTTGGAAGGGGGTTTCGAGCAGAGCTCAAGCAGAAGATGATGATATAGATATATATAAGCCTTTTAGCAGATTAAACTAAACTACTTCCACAACTTAGTAATCAATTGTTCATTATACATATATAGATACGTACACACACATACAACCAAATTGTAGTACTAAATGAAAATTTCTTCCTAATTATAAACGTTAATAACAAAGCTAAGGCTCAAAACCAAGCCTTTTAGCAAATTAAACTAAACCACTTCAACTACTAAATAATCAATATATAGACATAACATAGATACATACACACAAACTGTAGTACTAAATGAAAATTCTTCCTAATTATGAACACTAATACCAAAGCTAGGGCTCAAATAAGCCTTTTAGCAGATTACGTTAAACTACCTATCTACTTAGTAATCAATATATAAAGACAGAATATAGATACATACACACACACATATATAGACAGAACAAACAAACTGTAGTACTAAGTGAAAATTGTTCCAAATTATAAACACTAATAGCAAAGCAGGAGCTCAATTAAGCCCTTCAGTAGATTAAATTAAACTACTTCATCTACTTAGTAATCAATAATTCAATATATATATATATACACACACACACACATAGATACATGTATCTATATATATAGATGTAGAAATTGTAGTGCTTTTTACCTGGAGAGGATGACGTGGCAACGGCTCTAATAGGAGAAACGACAGAGAAGTGTCTTTTAAGGTGTAACGAGGGATTGGAGGTGAAACCAAGGGTGATGTGGCGGCGGAGGAAGGCGGCAGAGTGGTAGGAGGAGAGGCGAGAGACCGAGCAGGAGAACAGCCTCGTGCATACCAGAGGCGACGAGAGAGACCGGAGCGCAGCTGCCCTCTTTATTCTAGTGAGAGAAAGTCGTGGATTGGTTGAGAGAGGTTTCGATAGAAAATGATGATATATATATATATATATATATATCTTTTAGCAGATTAAACTAAACTACTTCCACTACTTAGTAATCGGTAGTTCATAATACATATATAGATACATACACACAAATTGTAGTACTAAAATGAAGTTTCTTCCTAATTATAAACATTAATAACAAAGCTAGGGCTCAAAACCAAGCCTTTTAGCAGATTAAATTAAATTTACTTCCCCCACTAAACAAATAAACAATCAATATATATAGACAGAACATAGATACATACACACACACAAACTGTAGTACTAAATGAAAAATGTTCCGATTTATAAACATAAATAACAAAGCTAGAGCTCAATTAAGCCTATTAGCAGAATAAACTAAATTACTTCCACTACTTAGTAATCAATAAATCGATATATACACACACAGACATACACATATATATAAACAAAAACAAAAAAAAACACTGCAGTACTAAGTGAAATTGTTCTCAAATCAATTATAAACACTAATAGCAAAGCTAGGGCTCAATAAAATCTTTTAGCAGATTAAATTAAACGTACCTCCCTTACTAAATAATCATTACATATAGACAGAACAAACACACAAACTGTAGTACTAAGTGAAAATTGTTCCCAATTACAAACACTAACAGCAAAGCAGGAGCTCAATTAAGCCTTTTTAGCAGATTAAATTAAACCACTTCCACAACTTGGTAATCAATAGTTCATTATACATATATAGATACATACACATACACATACACATACACACTACTCAAATGAAATTTCTTTCTAATTATTGTAACGAATAACAAAGCTAGTGCTCAAAACCAAGTCTTTGAGCAGATTAAATACTTCCCTGACTAAATAATCAATGCATATAGACAGAACATAGACACACACAGAAAACACACACAAACTGTAGTACTAAGTGAAAATTGTTCCAATTTATAAACATAAATAACAAAGCTAGGGCTCAATTAAGCCTATTAGCAGAAT
Source organism: Primula vulgaris (assembly GCA_963920805.1). Classification (NCBI taxonomy): domain Eukaryota; kingdom Viridiplantae; phylum Streptophyta; class Magnoliopsida; order Ericales; family Primulaceae; genus Primula; species Primula vulgaris. The sequence continues at coordinate 23,041,286 of OY987217.1, read as the reverse complement.
AAAAATAACTACGCCCACTATTTAGTAATCAATTTATAGACAGATATATGTATATATACATACATAAAGATATATATATATATATATTATGTAGAAATTGTAGTACTAAAAGTCAAAAAATGAAAATTGTTCCTCATTATAAACTCTAATAGCAAAGCAAGGGCTCAATTAGTAAGCAATATACATAGATATATACATATAGATAGATATAGATATAGATGTAGAAATTAGGAGTAATGTACCCGGAAAGGATTGAGAGGGTGACGTGGCAACAGCTCTAATAGGAGAAACTGAAAAGTGTCTCTTAAGGTGTAACAAGGGCCTAGAGGTGGAGACGAGGGTGACGCGGCGGCGGAGGAGAGACCGGCGGCGGAGGAGGAAGGCGGAGGAGCAGCGGCAGGAGAGTCGAGAGAGAGAGAGAGAGAGAGAGGGGCGCGGCTGCCCTCTCCATTTTTAGTGAGAGAAAGTAGGCGGATTGATTGAGAGGAGTTTTGAGCAGATTAAACTAAACTACTTCCACTACTTAGTAGTCAATAGTTCATTATACATAGATAGATACATACGCATACACACAAACCGTTGTACTGAAATGAAATTTCTACCTAATTATAAAACATTAATAACAAAGCTAGGGCTCAAAACCAAGCCTTTGAGAAAACTAAATTAAACCTATTTCCCCTACTAATAATCAATATATATAGATGAGACACACGCACACACACACACACACACACACACATATATATATACAGAACACGAACTAAGTGAAAATTGTTCCTAATTATTAACACTAATAACAAATCCTTTTGGAAGACTATATTAAATTATTTCCACTACTTAGTAATCAATAGTTCATTCAATATATATAAAAATAAAGATATATAATGTAGAAATTTTAGTCCTAGGTGAAAATTGTTCCCAATTACACACAATAATAGCAAAGCAAGGGCTCAATAGAGCCTTTTAACAGATTAAATTAAACTACTTCCACTACTAACTAGTAATCAATATATATATATATATATAGAGAGAGAGAGAGAGAAATTGTGGTGCTATACCTGGAGAGGATTGGGAGGGTGACGTGGCAACAGCTCTAATAGGAGAAACTGAAAAGTGTCTCTTAAGGTGTAACGAGGGCCTGGAGGTGGATATTAAAGTGACGTGGCGGCGGAGGAGAGATCGGCGACGGCGGAGGAAGGCGGCGGAGCGGTGGCAAGAGAGGCGAGATATTGAACGAGAAAATAGTCTCGTGCATACTAGCGGCGAGGAGAGAGAACGTAGCGCGACTGCCCTCTCCATTATTCTAGTGAGAGAAAGTGAGGGAGTATTGAGCAGAGCTTGAAGAAGACGATGATATTAGTTATGCTATCTTATATGGAGGGTGAAATGCAAATAACCCCCTGAAAGTATGGATTATTTGTGCAATTAACCCCCATAAACCATCAAACTTTTGCAATTAACCGACAATGCCATCTTTTAAATTAAGAGTTACCCCTGACTGTGTAAAATAAAGTCAGAAAAAATGTGTTTAGCTCTGAACCATCTGATCCAGTGACAAAATACGGTTTTTCTGACTGTGTTTTACACAGTCAGATACCCCTTTTCCTCTTTTAAATGATGTGACTTTACGCTTGATGGTCCGTTTTGATTGGTTTTTCATTTATTACTATCATTTATATTAGATATTCATGCATATCAAGTAACTTTTTACTAAATAACACAAAAAAATAGTTTTTCTCACTCATAATGATTTTTTTTTAAATAAATCTTATTCTCATTGCTATTTTACGATAATTGTTATCTTAACTCATGTGAATTGACAAACTATTTATATTTTATATCATACAAGTAATTTTGTAAAATGAACAAATGAGTAAAAATTTAGGCCATTTTAAAGATGAACTTGGGGGGTCTTTGCAAAAGTTTCATAGCTTATGTGGGTTGATTGTAATAATTATTAGTTTATTGGGTTATTTGGAAATGACTCATAGTTCCAGGGGTTATTTGCATTTTACCCTTATATGTATGCATTATGCATTATGCATTTTACCCTTATAATTATTTATTTTTGTGAAGGGAAATAAGGATAGACGTGGCTTGAGCAAGAAGGCTCGTTTCTATTTCATGTTAATTGCACTGATGGTGTACTGGTCTGAAGTAAGGTACACTAGTTACTCCTATCGGGTCTTGTTTGGTAACATCATTTGAAGGTCGAGACTGGATCAGTAGTTAAGTGTACCACATAAATGATGCATTCGGCAACATATTTGGATACGGACTACAAATAATGCAAATTAGGTGCATTTCTAATACCATGTGAGGGTATTAGATATAGTTCACTCCGTATGTGATTATATATCCGGCCTTCTTCTTAATCATGCTCGTAATACGGATTGGATAATTAGTCACATGACTAATAGTTTCGAAACCAAATAAGGCCTTGAATCTTTTTGACACTGTTTATCTCGTGTAACACCCCATCAAGTCAAATTAACCAGCCAGCTTAGGCACCAGTTTTCGAATATGACGCAATTTTATTATAAAATTTGTTACAGATTAAACACGTTTTTCCTGCTTAAATAATACAAGAGTAACTTGCTTTGATAATAAGAAAAAGTGAAGAAACTAGCAAATTTCATTAGCCATTATTTGAGTGAGCCAAAGAGCTCAATAAACCTGCTTTTCTCCTTATACCCGCTCTACTTATCACTCCCGTTTTAACGCCTTGACAAAAAAATATTCAGTGTGCGTTCTTAAATTTTATCGAAAACGCTCAAAAGAAGTAGCAAAAAAAGGCTTTATATCTATCGAAAGCCAGAACTCAGTAGCATGCTAGCATAGTAGCGTGAATGTAATTATCTTGAGAACTTCTTTGACTTGTTGCCTTGTCCTTAATTGTTACCGGCGGAATTAGAATGTTGGTGTTGTCCTTAATTGTTACCGGCGGAATTAGAATGTTGGTGTGGTTGAGACTGAATTAAATATGTAAATAATTTTTTAATTATGAGAGTTCTGAAAGACTATGAATTTCAAATTTCCACCAAAATATATGGAATATTTTTAAGTGTTTTGTCAATATGTGGGGTGTTTTAGTCACTTTTAGCCCATACGTGCTTCCTCTCCTGGCGTAAAGGATACTTATATACACACCTTAACATAACATGTCTCATTCATATCTCTCTATAGACTACAATGGAGTTATCAAGCAACAAGGACGAAATTGCTTTCGAAGCCCCACCACACTTCCGTGCCTACAAAGACGGTCACGTGGAACGTTTCTTCGGAACCGATCATGTGTCACCATCTCAAGACCCCGTCACATGCACTCTCTCGAAAGACGTCGCGGTTTCTCCTTCTCTGTCCTTACGCTTGTTCAAGCCCAAAAATGTTACTAAAAAGGTTCCGGTCCTTGTTTACTATCATGGGGGAGGTTGGTGCTTCGGGTCGGCTTTTTGCCCAACTTATCATGATCATCTCAATGACTTGGTCGCGAAAGGCGAAGTGATAGGGGTGTCGGTTGAGTATAGGCTTGCGCCGGAGTATCCGTTGCCGATAGCGTATGAGGATTCTTGGGAGGCTCTCAAGTGGGTCGCTTCTCATTCCTGTGGACAAGGTATTAAGTGTTTGTTTGGTTATACCCTAGGTAGCACGGATACTTGGGAAATGACGATGTATCTGGTACGGTACGTATGTGATACCGATACTCTTTTGAAGGTAGGACGTATCAGATAATTATATTGGTAGTAAAAGCAAATAATTTTATTGGTAATAAAAATAAATATGATAATAAGAGAGCAATAGATACTAAAACGGAATACTATAATAGTCACTGATAGAACACAATTAAAAACATTTTGATCTTCTTATATCTTTGAGTTTGTTTATTTTTCACTGAAATATGCTAAACCTATGCATATCCATGTCATGTTCACCGTACTAATGTTTAGAACTAATAATTCATCTTTGAGCATGACTTTAATTTATTTTTTCTTTATGTACAAATACTATTATACATTTTATAAATCTTAATATGCATTTTATAAAATTGTGCCAAAATAATGACCTATCTTAAACTTACCGTATCCAAGTATTTTAAAAAATAAATCATACATCGTATTCGTATCGTAACAGGTACGATACTCGTAACCATAGCCATACAACTTAGATGATTACAAATACTCCATTAAGAAAATTAGGGTGGATTTGAGTTTGGAGGAGAAAGTTGGTATCATCGACTTTGAAACTTCTAGCATTTTCAGGTCAAACTAAGAAATTTCAGGACTATTATGCCAGTTTATTTATATCTCAGGACTCTGAGTTTGTTTTTGAAAATAAAATAAAAAATAAACCAATGTTGAGTCTTGTCTGGATTGCTTTACAGATGTATGTAGATCTTGATATATAATTTTGCTTTTTTTGGTAACATGTTGAGATATTTGACTTGTCTGTAAATAACTTTAATTAATAATCTTTGCCCTTTGTTGTGAATTAGTATAAACCGTGTAGAAGTAGTTGCAGACAGTACAAGTACTCCACAATTATGAAAAGTAATCAAACCAATGAAAATTTATGAATTTGGCTCGGTTTGGTTTGGAGCAAATTAATACACGCAACCAAACCAAACCACTAAAAGTCGGCTTGATCGGGCTCAGCTTAATCAGTTTAAACTATAATTAATAATAAAATCAAAATACATTTTAGTAAGAATTAACGTTTAATTGATGTAACAAAAAAACATGTTAATGGAATATAACAAATGCTTACGTTAAACATTAGAAATAGAACCTCTTTTACGAATAACGAACAAATGAAACAAACAAAATGACACAAAAAATTAAGTTATTTATAAATTATAATTATATATATAATATTAATACATATTACAATCAATTCGGATCGGTTTCAAAAACAGTCAAACCGTAATCTAATTAATTAAATCGGTTTGTAAATTTTTAAACCAAACCGAATAGCAACCAGTTTGGTTTGGTTTTTGATTGGTTCGGCTTCATTCGATAGAGTTATACTCACCCGGTCACGCCTAACCGCAACCCTTATCACCCTATTACAAATTAATGTTTAGTGCTGGTATAATTTATGTATACAGATTACAGACCCATAAAGTAGGTTTGGTACAACACTACTACAATTTGATTAGTAGTTAGTTGCTACCATAAGTATGTTTGGTACTAGCTACCATTTGGTAGTCATGATGATATCAATTATTACAAAGAAACGTTATATGGGTTTACTTTTGCTTCTTCAATAGTCACAGTGACGATTAAAATATTGATGGTTGATCTGACTTTCGTTGACAGGAAAAACCGTTAGGCCTTGTTTGGTTGGAACGGGATTAGACGGAATAGAATTTCAAATGCAGTGGGTCCCATGAATACTATATTTGGGTGGGCAAACATGGACGAGACTATTAGTACTGCAACGAGATATCAAATGACCTCAAATTAGGTCATTTGTAATATTAGGGGAATTATGGTATTTGTAGTTCCGGGATTACGTGTACTCCTACTTTTATTATCTAATCCCATTGCCGGAAGGTGTATTGGTAGTACCAGGACTACTAATTCCGCAACCAAACGAGTACTTATTCATTTCCGTCTCCAAATTAATTTGGAGGTGACCAAAGTCATAATTTCATTCACTAGTGCAAATTGAAAAAATGACCGAATTTGCCTAAGAACTGTTTCCGGCCGTGTGCATACAGACCTATAAAGGCATAGTTTGATCATAATAAATTGTTTCCAGTAGAGCGCATTGTGTACTCAACCACTTTATAGTCCCATTAATGAAATTAACCATGATGTGGCAAAAGATTGTAACAATGCCCGAAATTATGTTTGTTAGACTGTAAATAATTTAGCCAACATTTTTTACGATGATTTTGTTTCTTCTGATCAAGGTCCAGAAACTTGGCTCAACGACTACGCAGATCTTCAACGCGTATTTGTTGCTGGCGACAGTGCTGGAGGCAACATTGCCCATAATGTAGCATTGCAACACGGTTTAGAAAAATTACCTGCTATAAAACTGGTCGGTGCGTGTTTAGTCCATCCCGGTTTTGTTAGCAAAGAAGGAACTTTTGATCCGATATGGAACTATGCTTTTCCTACAACAACCGGGTTCGACGACCCAAGGGTGAACCCGTCAATGGACCCCATGTTGTCGAGGCTAGGATGCTCTAGGGTTTTGGTTTTGGTGGCGGAAAATGATTTTATTAAAGGCGGGGGTTTGTTTTATTACGAGACGCTACAGAAGAGCGGTTGGGGTGGGACAGTGGAGCTAATGGTTTCACCTGGTGAAGAGCACGTGTTTCATTTGTTCAATTCGGGTAGTGAAAACGCGAAAGCTTTGGTGAAAAAGGTGGTTTCTTTTCTCAACCAGGATTAATTTAAGATGGTTTCGTTTTACAAATAAGAACAATCTTGCTCAATCCCCATGCTTGATCTTGCCTTTTCTTGGTGCAATTAGAAGCATTTTCATGAATAAACTACTTATTGGTCATAAGATGTTCTACTCATTGAACGATATGAATGGTTGTGTGTTAAGGAGTACTACTTAATAAACAATAGTTTTTTTTTCCATTTTAATATAATAAAATGGTTCGATAGGTTAACTTTAAGTGTCATAGATCGAGTAACTGCCGTGTTCTAATGAGATGCCAGTGTTGGTATATATGATCAATTGACCAAACCGGGTAAAGAAAAGGATCACTTGACAATGGTGCCATAACATAAAAACTATAAACGTTACGGAGCCAAATTCCGAACAAAATATACACCACGAAGTCCTTCGAACATTTTGAAACCGAGAAGGCTCCAAGTCCAACAACTTTATACATTAGTACTATATTTTTTTTAAACAACCTTAGTAATATTCAAATATAACCTATAGATTATAAAAAAAATATTATTCATATCAATTTTAATTTTACCATATCTCGGAAAAAAAATTACACTTAATCAATCAGATTGGAAGAAGCACATTCACCGATCGTCTTTTCTAGCAAATTATTCATATCATTATTATAAAAACGTAACACAAAATCGGATACTGATCATTTTTTTAATTTTGAACTTAATGAGAAACTAGCTACAATTGAATTTGCTTGATAAAAGAGACAATCTGACTCATTAAGATCCCACAGTTATCACAGTGCGGTTTGAACGACGTGAATACAATTTAGTGTTACGACTCATCAAGAGTGAGTACTAGAATTATAATAAAATTTCAAGCTTTATTAATGATTGAACGTGAGTACAAATTAGTGTTACGATTTTTTCATTAATCGCTATTGCTTGATTGAATTATAAGCCCTGAAAGTAAATGTTAGCAGCACCGAACACACGGCCCATACCAATAACCCATTTTTTTAGTACTTATTGTCAGGACACTTTTGAAAAATGGAGTTTCTCAATATCTCACTTTTTAAAAAATATATAAACCTAAAAATCATTTAATATATAAAAGACTCACTTTCTCTTTAAAATCAAAAACCATCAAAAATATATTATTTCCAAGCCTCCAAATTCCGCTCTGTTACCAAATTATTACTTAAATGTATCATGCATATTGTAAATATATACTATATACAATATAATTCATATCTGGTTTACATTGACAATATCGAAGGAAAAAATGACAGTCAAATTGGAAGAAACACATTCACATGTCATCTTTTGAAGCATGTTATTCATTATAAAATGTAGCACACAAATCCGATACACTTTTTTTCAATTTTGAACCAATGAGAAACTAGCTACAATTTAAATTTGCTTGATATAAGAGACAATCTGCAGGCTCATCAAGATACTAGAATTATCACGGTTTAGTTTGAACAAATGAAATGCTCCTCTATTTCAATCTCTTTAATCTTCACAATTCCACTCCATTTACTCTTATCAAGGGCATTATAGTAATCCAATCCCCTCTCCCTTAAAAAAATCTTTTTCCGTCACACAAACGGGTACTCACCCACAACCGATCCGAACAAACAGATCTGGGTCAGATACTGAGTTAAGCCTTGGGTCGACAACTGATCGACCCGGTTATTTTGATAAATAATCTCATAATTCATTTGGTTTGTTGGCTCCAAAGTAGGGTTGTATCAATATGGCTCCCAAGAGAGTGCAACCATGTTCTAAACTGTTTGGACCGGAGCGGATTGCTAGGTCATGGACTGTTAAAGGCCTATATACATTAGCATTAAAAGGACTCGTAATGGTAGCGATGGTTAACTCGTTATAAACCACATACTAGATCATATGCAAGTCGATGTGGAATAATTACTCTAACACTCTCACTCGCTTGCGTCCCGACATTTCAAGAGTCTTACTATCGTACATATTAAATGGGTGGAGGTGAGCCAAACATTGCTCGATCCGCTCTAATATCATGTTAAAGTGGATCTTTCTTTACCATTAAAAGGTCTCGTTAATACTAACCATGGTTACTCTTTATAAACCACAAGCTAAATCATATTATAGTCGATGTGTGATAATTACTTTAACACTCTCACTCGCTTATGGCCCGACATTTCAAGGGTCATATGAACGGACATATTAAATGAGTGGAGGTGAGTACAACATCGATAGGCCCGCTCTGATAGCATATTAGAGTCTACGTTCATTTACCATTAAAAGGTCTCGTAATGGTAAATACACTACAAGAAATAATCCAGATACCAACAAAAAAAATGTTGCTATTTAAGCTAATTATGTTGCTAACTAAGATTAGCAACAATTTTACAACAAAAAACAGTATGCTATTGTTTGCCTTGTTGCAAATTTCAGTAACTGAATTAGCAACACACGTTTATCATTAGTAACATAATCGTAACATGCTTTTTATGTTGCTATATTTGTAACAAAATTGTATCATATTTTGTATGTTACTACTTGATGGATTTTTTAGACATAGAAAGCAATACTTTTGTAACACAAATGTTTCTTGTTAGAAATTTATTACAGATTGTAACACATGCTTTTTACAGATTTTTTGGAAATAAAAAGCAATAATTTTTAAAAGGTTGTAGCTACCATTGTTAGTATTATGTTACTATTTATATTATTTGTTTAATAAAAAGTTTATAATATGTTGCTATTTTGTTACTAAAATCTGTTACAATTCAGTTCGCAGCAAGTTGAATATATATATATATATAAGTTTAACATAACAAAGATAACATTAGCTAATTAATAAGTTAACCAAAATATTACAATTGTTTAGCATACAAAATTAGCATACACTATATAACAAGTTAATGCGCGGTTTACTAATCGCCATAGCCACCAGTACTAATCTAATCATCGTTGAGATCGTCTTCTCCCAAGTCCCCATCTTCGTGTTTTGCCTCATTTTTTAATTCTTCATCCGAATGCAACGATTTTTCCAGAAGCTCTAGTTATACAATGTCTTCGCAGAAGAGCCCAACATAATGGTTGCAACTTATGTTTTAAGAGTCCTGCATTATACAATTAAGTTTCATATTTTTAGTCGCATCATTCATTTGAGTCATATGTTACTTGTCAAAAAAAGGAAAAAGTATAGAAAGTGGGCGATAGGGAGGCGACAGCAAGCCTAGTAACAAGATGGAAATATCAGCCAAGACTCCACCTTTCGGCCCATAACTGCTAGAGAAACAACTCAAAAACACCAAATCTTTTGCAGAATTTTATCAAGAACAAAGCTGCAGCCCAATAAAGGATATCAAAGATCACAAAGGTGAAGCCTCAATTAGGTTCACATACGAAGAGGTAAATGAACTTTCAAAGCCTTTCGAATACACATTGGTGGGTAAATTTACGCACGAAAAGCCTGAGAATATACATATTATCAGATTTTTGACGCCTTTGGGGTTAAAAGAGGGATTTACAGTTGGATATATTGATCAAAAACATGTACTTCTCAGATTTTTACATGAAGAAGATTACTTTAGAGTTTGGTTTAGAGAAAGTTGGGTTATATTGAGATGCAAAATGAGGGTGTTTAAATGGACTTACAATTTCAGACCAGGTTGGGAGCCCTCTATAACGCCTGTTTGGGTTGGTTTTGATATGCTCCCCATTCACCTATATAACAAAGCAAGTATCTTTGCTATTGCTAGTGTGTTTGGCAAAACTCTTAAAATGGACGAAGCTACTAATAAACTTACAAGGCCAAATCTAGCAAGGGTTTGTATTCAAATTGACTTAAAAAAAGAACTTACTCATCGACTTTGGATTGGTTATGGGGATGAGGAGAGCCAGGATGGGTTTTGGCAGAGTTGCAGGTACGGATATTTACCAAAGTATTGTCCTTCCTGCAATAAAATTGGGCATGAAGAAAATGAGTGTAAGGTGTATAATAAAATGCACAACAAGAAAAAAGAAACTACTTTTAAGAAACATAAAGAGCACAAAGAGAAATTAGAAGCAGCATATAAAAAGAAGCATATAGATCATATGCAAAATTCAATGCAGTCATATAAAAAGAAGCATATAGAAAATGTAAATTGGTAATTTACAATGCAGTCACCATAATTCACAACTTCAAATAAATATTTCCACTTAGTCTGCATATAACATCATGACATAAACCTTATCTTAAGAAACCCTATTGACGAGCAAAATATTTGTTATCCCAGCAAAAGACAGTAGCAACACTTCTACATACGAAGTTTTTCATAAGGTCTCACAAAGCATGCAAATATAGAAGTATAGAGCTTAAGTCAATTTGTAAACCCAAAACTAGCAGAGTGGACAAAATATCTCTTTGATAAAGTACACCGTTTAAAAAGGTTTCGGTAGTATGGCCAAAATATGTTTACATTAAAGTACCTTAACTGTTTGTTCTATAAGTTGCACGACTGTGATATGAAATAATTTCTCTTCAATGGCGTTATAATTCTGGTGGCGTTAAGGAGCTCAACATTGAATCGGCACCTAAAAACAAACAATTATCAAAGTTAAACCATTGATACTTGCAACCAGTCGACATTAATTGAAAATTTAAGGGAGAAGAGTTGCTACATGTTTCAGATATTACGAAAAAGGTCAGAGGTTTATAATTATACATCAGCTTTAGATGTAGCAACTGTTTAAAAAAGATAGACTATAAATCGGAATATAGAGTGACGCCCTTCAGAGTGTATATAACTAAATTCAGATCCACTTTTAACAGTGTTTTTACCTCATTTATTCATAACCAGAGAACATCACTTATTTGAATGCATAACACATCAATTAACCGGATGCATAACACAATTACAACAGCCAATAATGAACATCAATATACCGGAAAGGAATTTCCAAATAAGAACTCCACTATATACAACCCAGCCAACTACAAAATTCAAAATTAAATGTAACACATAAGAACAATGAAAACATACTTAGACACTAAAATTAATACCGAAATTTTAAAAAATATGTTGGCAAAGAACAAAAATCCGCACATCTGATTCTTCACCTTCAAAATCTGTGCTAATCAATTCAAAATCTGTTTAGGTAAAAAAAGAAACTCATTAATAAAATAAGAATAGAAAAGCAACAAACCTTTAAGTTGAAAGCCCTCGAGCTTCAATAAAAGGCTCTGTTTGTACTGTAAAATGACTACTATATATATAAAAGATGGTAACATGGGAAAATCATCAAACACCTTAAGAGCAGAAAAAAAAAAAAAGGAAAAAAAAAGGACCAGGATTGCTGGTTCATATAAAAGTAGGAATTTATTTAATAAAGTACACCAAATCCATCAAAAAACAATCAATATACTGATTAACTGAAACAAATTATACAAGTAAATGGGTATAATTAACTTTCATCTAAGTAAAGTAAGCCAATAAATTGACAAATCAAAAGCTATAAAAGAGAGGAGGGATCGTAAAACTAAAAAGAGAATGAGATAAGATGTAGCATATCTTTATTGTTACGAAATTGAGCGAATTCTGTAGAAAATCCTCGGATTGATCGAGTTAAGGAAAAAGATAGTTACGCATCAATGGAGATTTTGATCGCGGAAGAGAGAGAGACTTGAGAGAGATCAACACATAAGCTCATACATGCTGTAAAATCATATTTCAATAATGTAAAACAAATATATGAAGGGAGAGAGAAGGTAAATGAGGAGAGAATGAGGGGCAGTGTTTGTAGTAAGAGAGAGATTAGGGTTTGTTTTATTTGTTGTGGTGGCATATGTGATAATATACATGTATACCTTTGAGCTGTGGTGAAAAAATATCAAAATTAATGTGTAGATTGCATCTAAAATTAGTATGTCGCATGTATATTAACAAACATTAATCTGTCGGATTAAATCTGCAACAAACTGAAACGTATGTACTGAATTGTAATTCTCTGAAAGCTGTAAAATTACTCAAGGACTAAACTGAAACTTGTCTGAAATTCTGGACTGTATATGTAATAATGCTGTAAATAGATATATAGTTTGCTGAAATTACACGCATTGTCCTGTAGTATAATACTTATACGAAAACAGTACATATGGTTGATAAAGATACAATATTTGGTAAATATACACACACATGCATATAATTTATTAAAAGGCAAGCGAATAAAAATTGCATGTTAATTGAATTAAATTGATTTGATTTGATATGTTAGAATTTTCATGGATTGATTGATAATTATAAATTGATTTGATTTGATATGTTAGAATCTTCATGGATTGATTGATAATCATAAATTGATTTGATTTGATATATTAGAATCTTCATGGATTGATTGATAATCTTAAATTGATTTGATTTGATATGTTAGAATCTTCATGGATTGATTGATAATCATAAATTGATTTGATTTGATATATTAGAATCTTCATGGATTGATTGATAATCTTAAATTGATTTGATTTGATATGTTAGAATCTTTATAGATTGATTGATAATCTTAAATTGATTTGATTTGATATGTTAGAATCTTTATAGATTGATTGATAATCTTAAATTGATTTGTTTATAACACCAAATCTACTGCATGATTAGATAGATTCTAAAATATATTTACTGCATGTTTATATATGCGTAATTAATCTAGATAGATATTCTCTATGTTTAATATTATTGCCATATATAAAATGCGAAAATCGTATATATTCACATTTAAGTTGGAAAAATTATGAATCTTCCCCAAATAGGCTCACCTATTTGGATACGATGTCTAGGAAAGATAAAGGCGGAAGCCGTTCTCCTAATGAGGTCGGTTTTTAAGAGGCATTCGTGCCCACCCCCCTCACCGTCTTTCCTGGTCGTGTTCAAATAGAGCTACCGAAAGGGGTTGAGTAAATAATAATTTCCCCGAATGTGTCTATATAGATATGTATTCGCCGAATTGGTGTCTCAGGATCGACCTGTCGTTCGATCAAAGAGAACCTCTTCACTTAAAAGCAAAACTTGTTTTTCGAACCTGTCGTTTCGAAATAAAGTTTGTGCTTATACAAACCATAAACATATAAACCCGTTGTTTTATATGATGACTAATCCAGTCTTTATTTTCTTTTCTCCTGTTGTAGAAAAATGTCAATCAAGCTTGACTTTCCAATTTTGGATGCTGCCGGCAAGAACTACTTGGATTGGAGTCAGGATATCCAAAACCATTTAGATGCCCAAGGCTTATTGGATGTCATATATGATGAGGAGGAGCGTGAAATGGAAGTAACGCGTGAAATGAGTGCTCGGGCGATGATTCTGTTTCGCCGCCACTTATCAAACGCCATGAAATCTGAGTTCATAGCGACCACCTCACCAAAGGCATTATGGGACTCTCTGAAAGAGCGTTTCGACCACCAAAAGACCATTTGGCTTCCTGAAGCCCGCCGTGATTGGCTGAATCTGCGATTTCAGGACTTTGAAAGCGTTGAAAAATATAACGCTGAAGTATGCAGAATTCGTGCTACTCTCCAATACTGTGGTGAAACGCTCACCGACAGTGACTTATTGGAGAAAACGTACACCACATTTCCTAGTTCTGACATCTTGCTCCAAAAGCAATATCGTCAGTCTAAATTCACCAAATTTCCCGAGCTTATCACCCAGTTGTTATTGGACGAGAAGAATAGTCTCATTTTAATGATGAACAGTAATTCTCGTCCTGCTGGTTCAAAGGCAATTCCAATGCCTGATGCTAATGCTGTTCGTGGACCTCGTCCACGATATGGGAAACGAGAAAAGGGCCAGTCGTCCCGTCAGCCAAGGAACAGGGATGAGCGTAATGCTCGTCCAGCCAAGCGAGGTTTGGACAATCGTTCGAACCGAGGACCTGTGGCTCCTCCTAGGCAGTCTCGTGGTGGTAGGAACAATCGGGCCAGTCGTCCCAAAGCAAGAGATCCGGCCGCTATGCCAACTCTGTGCTATAAATGTGGTGGAAATGGTCATATGCAAAGGACTTGTAGGGCAACTCCCCAAGAAGTCAAAAACTACCACAAGGGTAGAAGGGTCGAAACCAACATGATTGAAGCTAGTGCAAAAGAAACCCTTGAGACCCCTGACTTTGAGGCTCACATGGAAGAATAAAGCTTTTTTTTTCTTCGTTTCTTTTAATAATTGAGCTGTTTTGCTCCTGGATTATGTTATTTCAATTCCATTTCGGATTATGTTTTTTCCTTTGGATATTGTTCATTTCTTTTGGATTATGGTTTGTTTTATGGATAATGTTTTGAACATTTCTCGTATAATTTAAAGTTATTTCATTGAGCAATTCCTTTTATTCGTGTGACCGACTTTAAATTATTTTACTTTTAGGCATGTATTGTGGGGCAGTTGATTGTCTGGTTGATAGTGGCACTACACATACTATCTTAAAAGATAAATCGTTTTTTATCAACTTTACGCCTAAAGTAAGCTCAGTGACAACAATTTCGGGCCCGTCGACCCTTGTTGAAGGCTTTGGTAAAGCTAAATTCACGTTGTCAAATGGTACTCCTGTTGAAGTATCTGAGGCCTTATATTCTCCGAGGTCCAGTCGTACCTTGTTGAGCTTTAAGGATATCCGAGAAAATAAGTTTCATCTTGAAACTGCTCGTGAAAATGGTATTTAATACCTTCACATTACCTCCACTCAATACGACCAAAAGCGTATTCTGGAGAAGTTGAGATGTCTTTCAAGTGGTTTGTATGTTACTACAATTCAAAACTTTGAAAGCAATCTAATCATTCGGCGGGCGCCGATTGATGAGAGCACTTTTATGCTATGGCATGACCGGCTGGGACACCCGGGTCAAAATACGATGCTTCGAACGATGAACGCATCTCATGGGCATCCTCTTGGAGGAAAGAATTTCGTGATTAATCCGAAAAGCCTATGCCAAGCATGCTCGATTGGAAAGACTAATCTCAAACCAATTCGTGTGAAACCTACGAAATTGGTTTCCCAATTCCTTGAAAGAATTCAAGGAGATATTTGTGGACCTATCCAACCAACATGCGGACCATTTAAATATTTCATGGTTTTGGTTGATGCATCGACAAGATGGTCACATGTAGCTTTGTTGTCCACAAGAAACGCAGCGTTTCCAAAACTCCTAGCCCATATCATTAAATTGAGGGCTCATCATCCGGATTATCCGATAAAGTCTATTAGACTTGATAATGCCGCGGAGTTTACATCGAAAACTTTCGATGACTATTGCATGACTTTGGGAATTAATCTTGAACACCCAGTTGCGTATGTTCATACCCAAAATGGCCTTGCAGAAGCTTTCATTAAGCGATTGCAAATGATTGCTAGGACTTTGGTTATGCGCACCAAACTTCCTATTTCTGCGTGGGGCTATGCCATTTTGCATGCTACTGCGTTGGTCCGTCTGAGGCCCATGGCCACCCAACCACTATCTGTGTACCAGTTGGTAACTGGATATGAGCCCGATGTCTCACATTTACGCATGTTTGGGTGTTTAGTCAATGTTCCAATTGAGCCGCCTAAGCATTCCAAATTTGGACCTCAGAAACGACGGGGCATATATGTCGGTTATGAATCCCCGTCCATAATACGCTATTTAGAGCCCTTGACAGGCGATCTCTTTACCGCTAGACATGCGGATTGTGACTTTGATGAGACACTCTTCCCGTCGTTAGGGGGAGAAATGCACGTTAACGTTGATAAGGAACGACGTGAATTAACGTGGCATGTACCCACTATGTCTCATCTAGATCCCCCAACTGCACATAGTGATAAGGAAGTGCAGAGAATCCTAGGCCTGCAAAATGTTGCAAATCAAATGCCAGACGCATTTAATGACCTAGCAAATGTCACGAGATCACATATACCTGCTGCAAATGTGCCTACAAGGATAGACGTCCCAGTGAGACGCCGTGTTCCGTTTGAACACGTTGCTCCGGTTGTACCCACCGAGCAAAGGACGCTGCCGTCGGCCGTCCAGTCCGCCGCCCTTCTGAAAAAAAGAGGAAGGCCGTCCGGTTCCAAGGATGTTCTGCCTCGAAAGAGGAGAAATCCTGTCGCATCTGTTTTGCCACACGAGATCATTAAGGATCACGATGATGTATTAGAGGAGTGTGTTCCAGATGAAACACCAGTTCCTAATCATCACGATAACCTCGAAATATCTGTCGATTATACTAGTTTAGACGATATTTTGAAGCGAAACGAGACTGTCATCGATGATGTGTTCATATACGCAGTGGCCACTGACATTATGAACAATGATGACATGGAACCTCGTACCGTTGCTGAGTGTCAGCGAAGAACGGACTGGCCTCAATGGAAACAAGCAATCCAGGCTGAATTGGATTCCTTAACGAAACGAAGCGTGTTTGGACCTGTCGCTCCAACACCGCCCAATGTTAGACCAGTTGGTCATAAATGGGTTTTCGTAAGGAAGCGTGATGAGAATAATGAGATTGTTAGATACAAAGCTCGCCTTGTGGCGCAAGGTTTCTCTCAACGCCCTGGAATTGATTACGATGAGATGTATTCTCCCGTAATGGACGTTATAACGTTCCGCTACTTAATCAGTTTAGTAGTTTCCGAAAAACTGAATATGCAGCTCATGGATGTGGTCACAGCGTATCTCTACGGGGATCTGGACACAGAGATTTACATGAGAGTCCCTGATGGACTTAAGTTGCCCGAATCAAGTAGTTCCCGTCCACGGAACACGTTCTCGATTAGACTGAGACGATCACTATATGGATTGAAACAATCCGGACGGATGTGGTATAACCGTCTAAGTGAATACTTGATCGGCGTGGGATATGTTAATAATGAACTATGCCCATGCGTGTTCATAAAGAAATCCACTTCAGGATATGCGATTATCGCAGTCTATGTAGATGATATGAATCTCATAGGAACCTCGAAAGAGTTGTTCGAAACTGCTGAAATCCTGAAGAAGGAATTCGAGATGAAAGATCTTGGGAAGACACGGTATTGCCTCGGCCTGTAGATCGAGCACCGTACAGATGGAATTTTAGTCCATCAAGAAAACTACACCCAAAAGGTGTTGAGGCGCTTTAGTCATAGTGATGCTAAGCCGTCCTCTACTCCCATGGTCGTCCGCTCTCTAGACATTAATAAGGACCCCTTCCGTCCAAAGGAGGACGATGAAGAGATATTGAGCCCTGAGTGTTCATATCTGGGTGCAATAGGCGCACTATTGTACTTGGCCCAATGTACTAGACCGGACATCTCGTTTGCTGTGAATTGTCTAGCTCGATACAGCACTGCGCCAACACGCCGCCACTGGACTGGCATAAAAGACATTTTCCGTTACCTTAGAGGTACTACGGACATGGGCTTATTCTATCCCTTTGCGTCGAGTGGATCTAGCTCCATTGATCCTCGAAATAACGCAACCCTTGTCGGCTATGCCGATGCTGGTTTCTTATCAGACCCGCACAAGGGACGTTCCCAATCTGGTTATGTCTTTACCATTGGGAACACGGCGATATCCTGGAGGTCTCGTAAACAGACTCTAGTGGCCACTTCGACTAACCACTCTGAGCTACTCGCGCTCTATGAGGCGACTAGAGAGTGTGTCTGGCTTCGAGCAGTTATTGGCCATATTCGAAGCACCTGTGATCTAGCTTACGATCATGATGAACCAGTTGTTATTTATGAGGACAACACCGCTGTGATTGATCAAGCGAAACATGGTTATATCAAAGGTGATGCCACAAAGCATATTGCGCCAAAGTTGTTCTTCACACATGAACAACAAACGCTTCAAAAGATTGAAGTGAAGCATATTGGTTCAGAGAATAACCACGCTGACTTGTTCACCAAGTCACTACCAAAGCATTCTTTTCAGAAGCACGTACGGGCGATTGGCCTACGTAGGCTATCTGAGCTACCTTAGAGCGACATTTTATGTCGGAGTCGAAATCCTCGCACCCTGTCGTGTGCAAGTGAGGGGGAGCATCCTGTTGTATGCATGTGTACTCTTTTTGTCCTTAGTATAAGGTTTTTCCCACTGGGTTTTCCTTGACAAGGTTTTTAGCGAGACACGTTCCATGTTATACCTCACAAAGGATTGCCTAAATCAGGAGGAGTATCCTGTCGTATACTTCTTACCACTGTGTACTCTTTTGTCCTTCGACCAGAGTTTTTTCCCACTGGGTTTACTCTGGCAAGGTTTTGATGAGACACCTGTTTTGTGGTTGATCCCCTACGACTACCACTGTTGCACTCTTTTTCCTTCGATCAGAGATTTTTCCATTGGGTTTGCTCTGGCAAGGTTTTGATGAGGCACACTGTTTTGTGGTTAGTTACTTACATAGTATTTTGGCATATATCATTCGGCTACACAATTTCTCTTAGGTACCGGTTTTGTCCCACACCGGGTTTTCCGGCCCTAAGGTCTTTATGTGTTTAGCACTGCGAATGAACTCGACTCAGATCGACTGCATGAAGACGAAGAATTCAAGACGTCCAAAGGGGGAGTGTTGTAAGATAATTGGACTATTGGGCTTATACTTTATTGGCCCATGTAGGTCTTGTAACCCTACCCCTCTATCTATATAAAGAGGGCTAGGGGTCTTGTACTTTACACACATTCATTATTCCTTCATTAATAAAGATCATACTGTTCTCCCCTCTCTCTATTTCTGTCTCCCTATATACGTAGCTAATAGTGTATTACAACAAAGCTAATAATTTTGAGAGAGTAGTACACTACTACTAAATTATTTAGTTAACAAAGTTGTACTAAACGTTATTTTGTTGAAAATTCTACTATGCTGCGCTAGTGTTATAGACTTTTCCTATTTATAGAAATTACTGGTATACCAAAATTCTACTATGCTGTGCTGGTGTTATTTTGTTGATTACTGGTATACCAAAATGATCAATGATAGTATACCAAATTAATAGAAATTAATAGCGTTATCTCGTGATTTCTATAATGTACGTCTTCGTTAATCTCCGATTAAATATATTTCTATAAATAGACTTTCTTCAAACGATATATTTATGTATAAAAATAATGTGTTTTGCTAGCCCAAAAATTTGCGATCACTCTACTTTAGAGAGGGCCGGCCCATTGTCATTCTAATATCGTTTGGTCGAACCCTAATCGGATTTAAAGATTTGTTGTCAATGCAGCGCCGCCACCATCAACAGGGTGTTTTTGTAAAAAGTATATTATTTTACAAGTTAACAACCCTAAATTTGGTAACCCAACTATATAAAGAGGCCAGGCTGAACATTTCTAATAACTCAAACTACCTAAAAATAAATATTTTTACTCCGCAACAGATATGGTACCAGAGGAGGAAGATAATGAAACGAAGGTTATAATGCCGAGAAAAGCTTACTACGAACGAATAAGTGATTTACCAGATTTAAGGTAAGATTTATAGCTTTTCCTTTTCCTATGGATTAATTAGTACGTAGTAATATAGAAATGTCACAGAAATATACAAGAGAACGTATCCAAGGAACTTCTTCCAATAAGTATATGGAACAAAACTTTAGAAAAAACTTATTTTATGGAAGAGTTAAACTTGGGTAACAACCATGGAAGCTTTGCTGCTGTTACACGCAGGGGCGGCCTGAGTTAAATTTTTTTCGAGTTTGAAAAAAATTGGGGCCTTTTTTTTCAATTGTCGTTTAAGTATGAAATTTCATAATTAATTATCTTAATAGTAAAATAATCGAAAATTAACTCTAAAAGAAAATTAGTACAAAAAGAATTGTGTCCTTTCATTTACTTGTTATCTTTTTTACTAGCCTATATTTACACTTATAATATTTTTTATACATATATAGTTTTTTTTTTGTCGACGTCATGGGGTCCTTAAAAGTTCACCGCAATCGTGAAGGTTGGTACAGACGCACCTCCTGCATCCATAAGAACCACCCCATCTACACGTTTTTCAAGTTTAAATTAATATTGTTACTCCCTTACAACTTACATGATTATATCTTAAACGGCATACACACAGAATTTATACTCCTATATAATAATTTAACACATGTTTAAGTTTATGAAAGAGTGAAGCTTGGATAGGTGACAATTTTTCCTAATACTTGCACTAAATAATGCTCGCCGATTCTCTGAGTCTCTGACTAGACATATAAACCAGGCTACAAAATTCCACCAACTCATCAACCAGACCGAGCCGGTGGTTGGCGGTTGGTCTGATCTGGTCTGTAACTGTGTGTAACATTGTTTTAATTGGTTTTATTGCCGCATGTGAATTAGGGTGGTCCATTGTTTTCTCTCTCTTTTTTTCTCTATATATGTATCTATTAATAACTCAAGGCACCTATAGTTTATAATTTCAGGACAGAGATGACAACTTCTAAAGGGTCAACCTCGAATGATGTGGAGTTGGTGAAAACAACACCGCCTCCCAAGTCGCTGCCCCCCAAGTCTCCACTGCACCGCAGGTGGAGATTGACCAGTTCTTCACAAATGCAGAAAAAGAACAACGGAAAAACTATATAAAAATAAAATAAAAAAGTACAATTTCGATTTCATGAATGCCGCCCTGTTGGAAGGTGTTACCAATGGGACATCATAAATCCCTGAAGAAATTGAGAAGAAGGGTAATAACTTTTAGTTTAGTTTAAAAATTGTAGCTAGTTTTTATTGTTAGCTAGGCTTTTCTCTATAAGTGAATAAGTGATGTCAGTTATCATGAATATAATCAAAATTTACAGTAAAGAAACTCAAGGCACGGATTGTGTGTCATGCAATATGTAGGATGGTTTTTTTCTTTTGCGTTTTTGAAAATAAATGGGATAGTTTCTTACGGCATTTTCTTTTTAATTTTAAAGAATATTTTGGGAATTTTAGAAAAGTAGTGAAAATTTTGGAAAAAATGGATCACACCATGGGAGCCTCAAATTCTTGGATTTGTTAATTATAATAGTGTGTGATGTTTGTGGAAAAAGTGGAAACTCTTCTATTTTTCCTCTAGATTTTAATCATTACCAATGTAATTAGCATGTATGCAAAAAAAGAATTTGACCCAAATGAGATTAAATAAGGTGAATTTCAAATTTGTATAAATAAATCTATATAAATTAAATGACCAGTATTTTAAAACTTTTTAAGTTTTAGGCCAATTCCACCAAAATTTAAAACAAACAGCAAAAGATAGAGAGAAAAATCAGAGAAGTTAATAAAATTTGAAAATATCTGGAAAAAATTTAAAACTAAAAAAAAAAATTAAAAATAAAGTCGAGAACCCGAAATCGTTTTGTGAATCTCCGATTAAATATATTTCTGTTAATAGAACTTCTTCAAAGGATAAAACAATATTGTGTCTTGCTAGCCATAAAGTTTGTGATAACTCTAGTTTAGAAGGCCGGCCCGTTGTCATTCTAATATCGTTTGCCCGAACCCTAATCGGATTTACAAATTTGTTATCAATGCAACGCCGCCACCATCAACAGGGTATTTTTGTAAACAAGTATATTATTTAATAAGTTAACAACCCTAAATTTGGTAAGCCAACTATATAAAGAGGCTAAGCTGAACATTTCTAATTTTACTCAAACTACCTAAAAATAATTATTTTTACGCCACAACAGACATGTGTAGATAAACTCTACAACCCGGATTTATAGAAAAATATTGTCCAAAACGAAATGTGATAACATTAATTTATCTTAACCCAATTCTACATATTCATTGCATACTAGTCAATCTTTGAGCAATTAGTTCTACTAATTGTCTGTTCTTGTTTACCAAAAAGATCTGTATATTTCTAAGATTGATCCTTTCGCCTTGATCACAAACTAATTAGAGTTCTCTAATTCAAATTAATATAGTTATGTAGCTTGCGAGTTGTGACGATATAGTGTCTAAAAGTGAACCGACCTGGGTGCTTAATTCCTTATCAAAACCACTAAAGAGTCGACTTTATAACTTATGTTTCAATGCATTTTCAGTACAAAAATCACATAAGTTAGAATTTAAATATTATAGATAAAATATCTAAGAATATTTTTTGGTGAGATAAGGCTCCTACACGTGTGTTCTTATACAAATTTTAATTAAAAAAAATGCGCTTCTCTTTAAACATATAAAAAAAGTTAGATGATTGTTGCATAAAAAACATCATAGCTAGATTCATAGTTCTTATAGGTTAATGGAGAAAAAATCATGTCCTAGTAACTGAAATTTAGAAGTTGAAAATGTAATTTCTTCACATTGAATGGGAATTCAAGTCGTATGTGCATTATCTACATCAGTCATCAGCTTATTCCGAAGTCGATCATACCTTTAAAATAATCCTTTGACAGAAATTGAAATATATATGTTTTTTTTCATAGTATCGTGCCCTAGTACTGGTGTATATGTATACATTACTTTAACTTTCGGGCACACATTCATCAACTAATAAAGACTAATTGTTGACTACAAGTGGGTTAAAGGAGAATTTTGTTGGAAATTTGTATTATAATATATTTGAGTATAATATTTATTTTTGTTTCTCTATTTCTTTATTAGTATTAATTGTTTCCACGCGTTGTTTATGCGATGGGTAGTGTCATGAGAATGGAGGTAATGTTAAGAAAGTTTGGGACGTTGAATAGCGAGAAAGAGGGTCTAATTAAACTACGGCCATAGGGTAATTAAGAATAAAAATAAATGGCACGTATTTTTTTTTTAAAAAGGGTCTAAATTTTGACTTATTCAAATCTCTTAACTTGAGTTATTATAATAGTATGATACATATAAATTATTGTATTTTTTTACAATGTACGTAACAAAATTTTCAATAATTATGAAATGTGGTTTTGATATGCCGAAAATGGTGGAAGTTACTGTATGTCTCTAAGTAATATTAATTCTCAATACGTTATTAATATTCTGCATCCTACATCTATATTTGCCACGGGAATATCGGACACAAGTGTTACGATTAGTACCAACTACCAACTCTGAAGATCGATGGCAGGCACGGTCGGGTCGATCCTACATTAGCTCAAGTATGATATTTTCTCTGTAGTGGTCCAATTAAAGAGACGTCTCATTTACTTTTAGTTTGGTCTTCATTTCTTTTGAAGTCAATTATATATTAGCTAAGAATTCCAAATTTTCTAAATTTTGGCTACCAACTCGTTGTATTAGTCCCACCTGCAATGTACAAATTATATCACTGTCATGTAGCTTCCATCCGCCCACATATTCGGTATCCATCTACATTATTGTTGTTCCACCGATATAATCGCGTACTTAATGTAGAATCTTGGACGATAAGGGTAACGCACGTTGTTGTATATCTATTACAAGTTTCGAAACCATATAAGAGTGGGATAAGTACAACAACGGGAGAAAGAACAACAATGTAGAAGCGAACTGATTTTATTGCCATCGTGAAGTGACCCCGTCACCTACAGAATAATAGTCATATATAAAAAGTATCAAGCCTTAAAAATAAGAGGATTTACACTATTGGTTTATCTTTAACTTTGCACGAAAATGATTCTAGAAAACGTTATTTTGTTCTTGAAAGTCCAAAATGCTTCGTTTGTTATATACACAAAAGAGTTTATGGTTAGGCTGTATTACGATGTCTATATATATTTGCATAAAACAAAAGAACGAGACACATTAATTTTTGCGTTACTGAAACAAAAGACTACCATTTATATTCAGATTGAATATATAACTGTCAATATTGAAAAAATCAGATTACATTAATGATTTTGAGTGTCAAATCAACGTATAATGACCGGGATGAAATAACAAAAAAAAAACATCATAATTTTAATTGTCAACTCTAGATCATTGACTTCACCATTGCACCAATACAATTATACTAATACGTTAATTCACTTGATGGGGGAAAAAGTCATGGATTGGTTACATGTTTCTATATAATATAACATCAACGTCAAGTCGTTATTTGAATTAAAATTCAACATCTGAGATCGTCGAATATATATATTACTAGTGTTTATCTCTGGATCAGATGCATCCCAACCGTTGAATTTTGATCTAGCGATAGTCGTATTAACTTTAACCGTCGATATTAAACATAAAGATCAACAACTCTCTTTCCATGGCCTTTTAAACCAATAATATTGATAGTCATGTTCCTATTTCTCTCTATAAATATTTTAATGACTTGAAATAGAAATAAGAAAGACTTACAAATTAATAAAACGCCTACCGTTTCCGATGTGGTATTTATGATTGTATTTCCACATATACACATATTAATTAGCATCGGTAAAAAATAAAATATTATCTCCGTCCAATTTGTTGGGTCACTTTTCTAAATTAGAAACTAAATTTTTGTTATTTTTCAGTTTTCATCTTTTACCATTTTACAAACATAACATAACATAAAAAGAATGAAACAATAAAAAATGGCAAATAAGTCAATTTAAGTCACAAAACAATGTAATTATGATGTTAATTTGTTCACTTAATATTTAATACTTCCTGTACCAACAAAATGAGATGGAACGTGTGTTAAATATTAGTATAATCATATTAACTATTACGGAGTATAACCAATTTTTGTTAATATTGATAAAAAATATAAATGTTACCATTTTTTTGTTAGGGGACGTATATAGTATAATTTTTGAAATAATAATAAAACAGTTATAAAAACGACCATAGTCAAATGAGTAAAAACCCAAAAATTAAATAAAGTAACATACCATAATTAGTACTCCCATTATAAATAGCTATTGTCCAAATTCCATTATTTGGGTGATTCCCATATTTTAACTTAGATTCGGATCTTAAATATAAAGAAATAGACAGAGAGAGAGAGAAAGAGAGCTCCTTTTTCAGGGAGATTCTTTTTTACATGCTCTGTTTACTCAACGCTATAACAGACGTGGGATTGGCAATCCCACGTCTGCGTGGCACTGCCACGTGCTGCCAAATTTATTTTTTTATTTTTTTTTTCTGCAATTTGTTTTAAAATATCAAAAATTTTATCCATTTTATCCAAAAAAAATTTCAATTTTATCCAAAAATAAATCTAACCATCAAACTATTCATATTTCAGATTAATATATTTTTTTATCAAATCAACGTCATTCTACCACTACAATTATCCCCAATTTTACAAAAAAAAAATCTCTCAATTTACCAAAAAAAAAACATCCCCAATTTTACCAAAAAATCTCTCAAACTGTTTTTCTAGAATTCTATTCACCTCTACCCAAACAGTTTCAAGCGTGCCAGTATTTGTGGAAAGGGATCTTTTCAGCTTAGCATGTTGTTGTTCGGCTCGATTGCTAGTTCTGTTACCTAGATGTGTTGTATGGTTGGTATAGCATGCAACAAACTTTTCAGCATAATCATTTAAAAGCTTGTCTACATACTTAATCACAGCAGGGTACGATTTGTAAGAGGAATTGAAATAAGTTCGGTTATGATTGTACTCCTCTATCGACTCAGAATCAACCAATAAACCCCAATCATCTAGAAACGTTTGCCACTCCTCATCAGGGATCTTTTTACGGCAGTTTTTCAAAACATTTTTTGCAATATGAAAAGTGCACAAAATATGATGAGAATCGGGAAAAACAACGGGCAAAGCATTTGATAAGGCCATTTCCCTGTCGGTTACAAAAATCCTAGGTAGTATACACCCCTCCAATGTAACTTTAAATTTTTCCAATGCCCATATATAACTTTCCTTTGTCTCGTCACTCATGAAAACAAAACCTAAATAATATGTTTGGTTCGTTGATGTCATTCCTACGACTTCTAGAAATGACATATTAAAACGGTTTGTTCTATATGTACAATCCATTAACAAGACATCAGGAAAAGCTTTGAACATCCTTATAGAATCGGGGTGTGCAAAAAACAAGTTCTCAAGGGAATGGGTTGATGGGTTCATATTATAGTAGAACGTGTAGCGATGGCTATCCAACAAATTAAACAGTTCCTGTATCGGGTTTCTACCATCTCGTTCTTTAAATTTCAGTCCGGCCAAAAAATTATGTATCGTTTTAGCGTTTGATACATTGTCAGGATTTCTATTTTTTATGGCCTCTAATATTGCACCAACTTTAAAACTACTTTGCCTTAAAGTTTTAACAATTTCTTTTTCATCTTGGGTTAAACGAGCACGTCGTGCTTGCCCTTGGAGGTAAGTTGGAGGTGGGTGGTTATGTTGTCCATTTTCTACGTGACACATCCATTCACCATTAACTACGTAACCTTTAATGAAAAATGGACAATCCTTTTTCTTTGTACCTGATTTTACGGAAGATGGTTTCTTTTTTTCGTAAACCCCCGATTTATCACATACAATATCAACATACGGTGTTCTGCTCCCATCACCCCCTCCAGACCTACGAATCGTAAGAATGAAACCCCAATTTCCAGCCACATCAGCAAGATCAGCAAGCATTTCATCCCTTGTTTCCCAAGTCAATTCATCGACTTCAAAGTGCTCTGAATAATCAGTTAGCTCATCGTTTGAGCCACTGGATGAATTCGCATTGTTGTTGTTATTCCATTGGTTGTTGTCATAACCATAGTTGTAATTCATTTTCGAAAAGTGTTTGTTTGTATATTTTATTGGGGAGAAATGAGGATTTTTTAGAGATTTCCGAAATGTGTTTGTGTTTGATTTTATGGTTTGTTAGAATTGGCAAAATTGAGTCATATTTATAATGTAAGTTTACACTACAAACCGTAGATTACTTTTACGGTTTGTAGTGGTCTTTTTGGTGTAGTCATTTCCAAACTTTAATAATGCATTGAGTAGTCATTTTCGATAGGGTTGTCAACTCATAATAATTAAAAAGTAATAAAGTGTTGTCGGATGCATTTGATGGATATGGTATCCAATGTAATTTACACTACAAACCGTAGATTACTTTTACGGTTTGTAGTTTTTTTTTTTTTACGTTGTTTACGGTGATTCAGTGCAAAAAGTACATTCGTAAAATGGCGCTGCTTAAATCAGGGGTACAAACCGTACATTACTTTTACGGTTTGCACAAAATACATGCAAACCGTACATTTAATGTACGGTTTGTATGAAATCTATACAAACCGTAAATTAAATGTACGGTTTGTATGTATATATCAGAATATTTACGGTTTAGGGTTTAGGGTTTAGGGTTTAGGGGTTTAGGGTTTAGGGTTTATATGATAGGGGTTTAGGGTTTTTAATTTAGGGTTTAGGGTTTAGGGTTTTTAATTTAGGGTTTAGGGTTTAGGGTTTTTAATTTAGGGTTTAGGGTTTAGGATTTAGGGTTTAGGGTTTAGGGTTTGTAATGTAGGGTTTAGGGTTTAGGGTTTTTAATTTAGGGTTTAGGGTTTTTAATTTAGGGTTTAGGGTTTACGGTTTTTAATTTAGGAGTTTACGGTTTGTAAAAACTCAATATTGGTCCTATCAATTAAAATACAGAATAATTTTTACAAACATACAAATCAAACATACGAATCAAATTAAACTTACGAAATTATAACGTACAAATCAAACATAGAAATCAAATACAAAAACAGTGCATTTATTTTTTTTTGTAACGACTAAATGTTTTAAAGTTGGACATAGGGAGCATCTTTCCCGCCGATGTTAATCTATCCGATGACGGCTCAGCAGACTCTTCGATTTCGTTTAGCTCCGTACGCCGTCTTTGTCGCTGCTGCGATTCCGGATGCGGCGCACGCTCGTGGGATGTAATTGTCAACCCCCGACTCCAAGTGTCGGTGGACTGATGACTAGGATGATGCTCGTACGAACCAAATGATTGTCTATGATGATCGAACGGAACATCGGTCTGAACGTAGTCCGACCCAGCAAAAGAAGAACGACGACGATGATCGCTTGAACTCGGACCCGGACCCTGATCTGTAGTCGGGTGTCGACCTCCAGTCGATCTTCTACCCCCGCTACTAGATTCGCCTCTTTCGTCGGGACGCCGACAACTTGAAGCCCTAGTGTACGTTCGTGGGTCGTAACGTAGGTCGTCATCACCATCGTCGTCGTCGTCGTCGTCGTCGTCATCCCCCTCCGACTGTTCATCAGCTGACCCATACGGATTCATACCCATTTGAGCGAACTCCGTACGTAGTAAGTCCACGTCCCTTTTAGATTTCAGCCGTTTGAACGATTTGAAACTGCGGCGCAACATCGCTTTCTGAAAAAAAAACAATCAAAAACGATTTATTAGTATTGAAATATACAGAAAAAGAAGTAACGATTTATTAGTAAAAAACGATTTAGTAGTTACCATTTTATTGAAGACACCCGTATTCTCCCGGAAACCATGAGGGGGCGGGGCAAGTTCAGGTGGGTTTATGAAGATGCGGGTCCTCTTTCTATACCATCTCATGTAATCCGGTGACGTCCCTGACCCATATTCGCCGTTAATAAGACGGGTGTGGCGGTCATTCCACACGGCTATAAATTCTCCGGTTAGTAAAGGCCAGTCGTGTTTTTGCCCAGTCCCATATCTTCTATCCTTGCCGTGACCCTGTCTTGGTTTCCAAATATATGTAGGGACCCGCTGCACAAAACCGAACTGTCTCATGAACCTGTCCGCGGGGTGGTACTCAATCTTCTCATTACAAATGAGAGACACAGAACAATGCCACATATAACGGCCCCGCGTGCAGTATTCCGGATACTGATTGAGATCCCCGTAAGGTTGCCACACTATCTGTAATCATCAAATTAGAATATATAAACAATGGTTTAAAAATAGACGAGTAATAAATTCTGCGAACATAAGACAAATGCAAACATATACAACATATAATACGTAAGTTACATGTAATACGAAAATTAAAATTTACCTGTTCAGGCGACATATTGTCAAACTGGTCACGTATGTGGACCACATTATGTCCGTAGACATATGGCGTAAGGTTAGTTTGCCTCCACATCTTCCATCTGTAATATACAAACAAAAACCGATAAACAATAAATATAACCGGCAGCTAAGTAAATGATAGATGACACAATAATATAAAAAAGCAAATCCAATTCAAAAACTAAATAAATATCATACCTGTAACCGAGGGGGAACCTAGGCAAGCCCTCCGGTGGCTCGACATCTTCCGGCAGCTCTTCACACGGTCTAACCGGCAGTAGTCTGGTAATCGCCCACATATCCAGAAACATCACCGCCCCGCTTACTCCGGTTGTCTTACAACGTACCACCCTGCATAGATTAGCCTCTAACCAGGCCAGAAGAGCTGATCCCCAACTATACTCAGCACATGTATCAAAATCCTCCAGAAATGGCAGAGGCCAGAGTGGAATCTGATCACTGCTCTTATCCGAAAACACATGTGCAGCCAGTAATAATAGCATGGCAGCCCTAGACTGATATAGTAAACGCTCCTCACTAGGGTTGGGGGGTAATTCACCGAAGGTCTGTAACATCCAATCAAGTCTAACTGTCAGACAGTTTAGATCGACTTGATTGTCAGCCGGCCTAACACCCAACAAACTCTCCATCATAGTCAACCTGCTCGCCTTCGTGTCATTCCGCTCCGACCGGGTCACAGCAAGACCATCCACCCTCAGACCAAGCATAATCTCTACATCCTGTAAAGATATCCCCAACTCTCCCCCGACAAAATGGAACGTGTGCGACTCATCACGCCACCTATCAACTAAGGCTGTAATCAACCCTCGGTCTACGGTATAATTACCTATACTGTAAATACCGTAAAAACCAGCCCTAATGATATTTTGAACTACCCTTTCAGGCGTCGGTATCTGCCAACTATAATTATAAACCCTAATCTTATTGGCATCTCCTCTACCCGCTTCTCTGCCAGCATCCCAAGTCTGATTAGAAATGTGACCAGTCTGTCGTAAAATACCCAACCTCCCTTTAATATGTGGACCTGGGTCTGACATCCTAACTATGATAACCAAATATAACTCAATTAATGATAACCAAAAAATGATAACATAACCAATTAATGATAAATTAGAAATGATAACTCAATGATAACCAATTAATGATAACCAAACAATGATAACTCAATGATAACCAATTAATGATAACCAAACAATGATAACTCAAATGATAACCAATTAATGATAACCAAACAATGATAACATAACCAATTAATGATAACCAAACAATGATAACTCAATGATAACCAATTAATGATAACCAAACAATGATAACTCAATTATAACCAATTAATGATAACAAAACAATGATAACCAAACACACATTTTTTCATAAACCAAACAATAATAATTCAATTTTTTAATCATAACCAAACACACATTTTTTCATAAACCAAACAATAATAATTCAATTTTTTAATCATAACCAACCACACATTTTTTCATAAACCAAACAATAATAATTCAATTTTTTAATCATAACCAAACACACATTTTTTCATAAACCAAACAATAATAATTCAATTTTTTAATCATAACCAAACACACATTTTTTCATAAACCAAACAATAATAATTCAATTTTTTAATCATAACCAAACACACATTTAATCATAAACCAAACAATAATAATTCAATTTTTTAATCATAACCAAACACATTTAATCATAACCAAACACATTTAATCATAAACCAAACAATAATAACTCAATTTTTTAATCATAACCAAACACATTATCAACAATTCAAATTAACCAAACAAAATAAAAAAACATGCAAAAATGGGACAAATATCAACAATTATTAAAATTTCTATAATTAATATAAACAAACAACAAACAATTATATATAGCTAAGTGAATTATGGTTTTGCATATTTTATATATTTTTTCCTATTTTACAAATTAAAATTACAAAAAATAAAAAAAACATGCAAAAATGGGACAAATATCAACAATTATTAAAATTTCTATAATTAATATAAACAAACAACAAACAATTATATATAGCTAAGTGAATTATGGATTTGCATATTTTATATATTTTTTCCTATTTTACAAATTTAAATTACACAAAATACATAATAAATTAGAGAATAAAAGATATACCTTCAATTATGGATAAGTTTGATTGATGATTTGGGGTTTTTTGTTAATAAATTTGATAGTTAATGTGGTTGATTGATTTGGGTGATTTTTTGGGTTGAAAATTGGGGGTTTTTGAGAGAAAGAGAGAGAGTGTAGAATAAAATTTTATTTTTTTTAAAAAAAACGAAAGTTTCTGTTTTTTCCAGGGACTGTCTGTGTAATTTTCGCGCAGGGACTGACTGTGTAATTTTGAAAAAAATTACACAGACCGTAGATTTAATCTACGGTCTGTGCGTTTTAAAAGAAATTTTGAGTGCTTTAAGAGCACCTCTACATGATTTTGTATTGGCAGATGAGAATGCTCTTACTACAATAAAATATCAAGAAGCATATTGTTTGTTATGATGTGCTAAGATATTTTGCTGCTAAATTTAGTATCACTTAAATGATGACATTATTGCTATATTCGCATTATTTTGTAGTTGGTATTTGTAAGTGGGAGAAAATGTTGTAAAATGGTTAATATAGTAAATTACAGTGGTGTGTGCAATTATTGATATAGTGCCCGAGTTCGTCAGACATGCATTAGAATCAAACAGATAATACGTCTCGCGTGATATTTCGCTGATGAAAATAATAAATTAAATAGCTACATGGTTGTGATTCATGCAAATACTTCACTAATTGAAAAGACCATTTAAATGGTTTCAAATTTGAATCGCAATGTTTACGGTCATATCCAAACCCGTCGGAACAAATTGCGAATCTAGTATATGGTGCTGCTACAAGAAATTGGCTCTATAGGGACTAATTATTTAGAGACTAATGGTAAACAGTCCCGGAATGGTTTCTATAAAGACAGGAGTAAACGGTGCCTAAGGCTCTGTTTGTTTCATCGAAAAATATTTTTCGTGGAAAAATATTTTCCTGGAAAATATTTATCCCGGAATTGTTTTTATTTCCTCATATTTTCTGCTTGTTTGGGAGCTGCGTGAAAACTTTTTCGAAAAACTTTTTAACTACAAAAATTGTTAATATTTAACAATACTTATAAAAGTTATTTTTACATATTTAATACTTCCTAGTCCAAATTTATTGTATATACATTATAAGTTACTTTTTACACTTACTTTTTATTTTTACATATTAAGTTAACTTTTACATAATTTTATTTATTGCACAAAAAAAGTTGGTTTCAACTTAAAAGTTACTATCAAGGTTAACTTTTTTAAGTTCTCTTTAACTTATTAATTTTAAGTTTTTTTTTCAAGAGTACCAAATTGTAATAAGTTACTTTCAACTTATTAGAAATAATAGGCAATAAGTTACTTTTATTTGTTATGAACTAATGTCTTATAACAATTTAAATTAAAAATATATATATGTTTATGTACAAGTGTTATTTAGACATTTTTTTTAATGGTCATAAGGTATTTAACTGCCATTACGATGAATGAGACCAAATATAAAACATCATTTAGACATTTAAGCTACATTGTTTCAGAAATAATATATATAAGTAAATATTTTATGTAAGTTATTGTTTGTGATTTGAAATTTACTAAAAATAAGTTAACTTTCTACAAGCAAAAAAGTCCCTTTTACTTATTTTTAATTTTTATTTATTCATAAGTTACTTTTTAAGTTATAAGTGTTAAATATATAATTTACTTTTTTCCTTTAAGTTAGTTTTTTTCCTAGCTTATGAATTACTTTTAAATTTAATTTGTAAATTATTTTAAGTTAGTATTAGTTAAATTTAACTTTGTTTAATATTTTTAACCATAAGTTATCTTTTGTTATTGTCACACTATGGTTCCAGAAAATAATTTCTTTATAATTTTATAAGAAAATATTTTTCCTAATTTTCCTTCAATTCGGGAAACTCTTTTCTTGGAAAACAGTTTTTCTCTCAAAACAAACACAAGATAAAACTATATTTTTCGGTAAAATATTTTTCAGACTCTATTTTTTTTCAAAACAAACAAAGCCTAAATGTAAAGTTAATGGTGCTTAAATATAATAACTTAATTAATATTCTCAAAACAATATTGGAATATAGTTAGGTACATGAACCAAATTGATCAACACATTGGTAAATTATCTCTCACTTCCCCTCTCTGAAAAATTCTCATCCCGTAAATCCTCAAATTTAATATTTCACTTTCCCCTCTAGCATATTGATCAAAACCCACCTTTAATTTAAATTTTCGTAATTATTGCACATATAAAGTCTATATATCGCCTAATTTCGCCCTAATTTAACTATTACTGTTAATAAATTTCAATTCTCTATCTACACAAACGTATTTTATAAAATTTCGTTGCCGAGTTAGCTAATTGTAACGTCATATACCCTAATTTATCAATTGTCTTTAATATTTTGTTCAATTAACAAATTGTAATGCTTTCTAATCTAGTTTATCATTTTTTATGATTTATTTTCCTCGATTAGTTTATTGTAATGATCTCTAACCAAACTATCATTTTTTGTGTGTGATATTTTTGCTTGATTAGCTAATTTTAATGGTCTCGACCTAATGTATCGATTTTCAGTGATATTTTTGTTTGATTAAATAATTGTAATGGTGTATAGCCTAATCTATCGATTTCCAGTGATGCTTTTGCTCGATTAAATAATTGGAATGGAAAGAAATGTAGCATTCACTTTCGTTTTCATGTGCTACTTCAAACGACCGAATGAGTTCAAAAGTAGCATGTATACAGATTACTGATAGAATCTCACACTTTAATAGACTATGATAGTAGTTTTCTTGGGAAATAATTTATAAAGTAGCATTTTTGGACTTTAATTTGGGAGACTTGATGATACAATGTCATTTAGTAACATTCAAATTTTGGTTTACCCTTTTCAATTTTTTACACACATGTTTGGCTCCATTCATTTACTTAAAGTTCAGTGTTGCTTGTTTTGATTTCAGGAATAAAAAAGGGGATGACAAAAGCTGATCACGAAGTTATTTGATGGAACAAATATGAACTTTTAACAAGTTATATTGGTTGTATCATACCTTGTAAACCTGTAATGCAATTGTGTTAATTTTCTTATGAAACATGATATACATAATTGACAGTGGAGTGCTGAGTTAATGAACTTGAGTTTTTTTTCAAATGTGTGCTTTCCTGTTTATTCATTTCTTTAATCGTTTGGTTACCAAATTTGCTGGAATGGTTGTTGCAAAGCAGATTTTTTGTTTCAAAAGCTAATTAGAAAAAGAATATGAGATTTTGGCAACGGAATTAAACTGTCCTGAAATATATACATTCGGGGACCAATTTATTTTTTCCCGTTATGCTTTTAATGACCAAAACTGTTGATGCCGAAATGAATATATTTGGGGATGGATTTTTGCTTGTCCCCACAGAAATTTATTAATTTATGAGATGCTTCAAATTAAATTAAACTTTCTTAAAATAGTTGTAATAATATTTTATTTTCTTTCTGGAATCGAAGGACGGACGTATTGAAATTTAATCTTTTTAGTTTTAGAGAGAGCGAAGGTGTTGACTTATGAAATGTTTCTTTATTTTATTCATGCATTTGTTTTTTTTTTATTTACGACAACTATATTATATTTCACTAAACTAATAAGAGCATTTACATCGATCTTATTCATAATTTTATCACAATGACTTATTGGTATTTAGAGATTCATTTGCAATTTACATATTTTTTCAATCTCTCTAAAACTTCATATCTATTGATATTTAATTATTTTTTAAAGATAAAATAAACATATGAGTTAAATTGGGATCCACATAATATTGTTTTTTATTTTTTGAAGAGAATCATTTCACTGTCTAACTATAAATATTCCAGTACTAATGAAGAGTTGATTTTGAGTGTAATGTGATGTGTTTTTTGAAGATTAACTTTTCAAATTTTAAAAGAAAGGGATTCTAAAGAGATAGATGTAGATGCTCTAAGGAGTAAAAGAAAAGATAATCCAACACACCTCTCTCTCTCTCTATATATATATATATACTAGTAATTGTTGCACACGTGTTGCGTGTGCGATACGTAGTGACATAGATATGATCCCGACAAATAAACTTAATATTTTTTTTTTAAATTTAAATATCAAATGATTAAATATAATTAATTAACAATCGTATATAAAGGGTAATACAATGATTTTGTTTGGAATATAAATGTGTGAAAAATAACATTTTTTAAGTTATTTATGTATTTGAATTGAGTGATGACATTTAAGAATAATTACAATATTAGAGTGAGAGTATTTTTAAAAATTTTGGGCAAAATTTCGCAGAATCAAAATGCTTGAGTTGACTTATATTAATAGCATGATATATACCTTTTCGGTCAAGTTATTAATTTTTGTGATGTATCAAATTAAATTGAACTTTCTTAAAATAGTTACACTACACATCACACATTTAATTTATTGCACTAAATTGAAATTTATGCACTAGTTAATCATATACAAAATATTAAATTTATAATTAACCGGTGCATTATGAGTACAATTTAGGAAGGAAGTTTCCAATTAATTGTTCATTTTTCATATTTAGTAAGTCTACTATTTCACAAATACAATAGCAAACTTGATCCGAACATTTATTGGAGTAATAATTAAGTATTTGGTTTATAAGGGTTATTTTGAAAGAAACAACCAAAAGATATGTCATCATTAATGAGAACAGAGTGATTACTATACCTTTCTTATGCCTTTTCAGTCCTCCACTTTATTTTCGAACTAATTTAATTTAATTTAATTATCGATTACATCTTCGTGAATTCCGATTTAAACGATTGTTTCTAAATAGAAACTCATTGATAAAGTCAATTAAGTATCTGTATTTTATCCAATTGTGAAATATTTTGATTTGATTAAAAAAATGGGTAATATGTAGTCCATTCATCTTATTTTCTTAATTAATCAGGTTACCAATACATTCTTATTTATTGGGTTGGATGTAGTATTCTGTTATCGAATCCTAGTTTGGAGGTGTTACGGATGGTTCATGGGTGCATCGAAGGAGTGTCGGACTGAGATTTAATTGGATGTGTGTGTGTGTTATGAGTTGTGTATTTATTTATTTTTGTTTATTTACTATATCTATTTCCCTAAATTAATAACGAGTAAAAGGAGAGAATATTGCGTATGGGTACTCCAAGTTTACTTTTTGGAATGTTTGAAATTAAATCAAACTTTCT